>JANVCQ010388346.1:0-19535 GCA_025531925.1 Erythroxylum plowmanianum | reverse complement strand
ACACATATTCACACATAGGCAAGAATTTGCCCAATCACACAATAACTGTAAATACATTACCCACCTCATTTCCTTGCTAAAATCAAGTCAAGGTTATCTTTCTCCTTACTCTTGGGTTAGGATTGTTGGGCGCCGTTGTCGGAACCCAATTTTGCGAAATCATGAAACTATTCATGAAGTCTGAGCATATTATTCGATAAGGTTATTTCCAAAAACTCTTATTAGGCGTCATCCCACAAGGGTGGCGTACACATGACAAACAACTATCAAAACAACTTATTACTCTAATGTTGGATCCTATTTTTGAAAATGAAGTCCAACTCTTGAGGAAATATCATAAGACTCTCATATCTTTACTTCATTATACTTTTAATACACTACGTACAACTAATTTTCATCATTCATATTTCAATACCCTCGAAACAATGGGTTTTACAAAGCTATAATGGCCTTTCAAGCTACATTACAACATAATCCAAAATCTCAAAATACCAAAGTTACATGAACTACAAATTCTTGAAATGTGACTAAAGCCTTGTGCTTTCCAAAATTATCTCAAAATACAACATAAGCAAATCTGGGGTGATGCCTTAGGCTCTTGCTCACTTGACTTCTTAACTATCATCTGAAGAGGGGACAAAGAGGGGGTGAGCTTGACAGCTCGTCAGTAACAGTTTATAATAAAAAGATAAGCAAAAACTCTTTCCAAAAACTCATTGCCATTTTACACTTTCGAAAACAAAGTAATTTCATATGCAAAATATCATCAAACACTTATTCCTCAAAATTCTCAATTTATCAAACGATTAATGAACAATTTTAAATCATGTAATGCATCAAACTTGTCAACAAATCATAAGCACATAAACACATCAGAATGGTTTGGGTGGATCCAAAATAGAATGTACTACACATTTCTCCTAAGAGTGCTGTGTAGCCGTGAACAGAACGTACTAACGTAACCCCACATAATAGTTTTGCTTAGCCGTGAACTTATGGGAGTCCTTGAAAGAGCTCCATGCCACTAGCGTGCAGGTGGGAGAAGCCTTAAACTTGGGTCAACGTGCACGTGACTTAACTTAGGGGACCACCACAAACCCATATAACATATATATCATGACTTGTAAACTTGTGTTGCCCAAAATGGCACTTCTTGAAAACTTGAGTTTCATGAACACATAATATTTTACACGCACTTTCAAAACTTGATTTCATAAACTTGCTATTCTTTTCAGAAATCACTTGAAAAATCTCTTTATAAACCATTACACAGTTCATGTAGCAAACATATAGCAGATTTCACAAATCATGTAAAAGCAAAAGATGCAACACTTATGATGAAATTGAAATCAGTAAACTTCTTTGCTTTAAAGAAAAATCGTAGTGGCTTATTTACTCTATTATAAACATGTACTCACCTTGATTTTCTTGCTTATAGACTTGCTCAGAATGTCTCTTCTCTTTGCAAACAACTTGAGGTCTCTAAGGCTCTTTCCTGGTGTATTTTTAATGTGTGCTCCATGAGCTGATCTAATTGAAATAGGTCTCTTCGATCCCTTTAGTTCTTCACCAAATGAAGAGATCCTTAGCTCAAATGGAAGCTCTTCCCTTCCTCTACCTTTTTCTCTTCTTGAACAACCTCAAAATCTCTCTTATAGGTTAAGGAAATTGAAACCCTATCTTGTTTTCTCTTTTCTCTCTCATTCTCTTCTTCTCTTTGTATTTCTCTATCTTTTTCATGACATTCTCTCTTTCTCTTTCTTTCTCATTTTGTTATTTTCTTCCCCCCTTTTCCATTCAAGTTTTTTTTTCATTTATAAGCATGACAACACTTCTTCTTCCAATTATGCCCTTAATGATTGAGAATTGTCCCATTTGCCCTTCCATTTATGCCTTATGTCTTTTATACTTAAGTGCCTTGTCAAAAGCACCTTTGAATATTATGACAAAACTATTTCTTCTAGAAAAGTGTTCTTCCTTGTATTAAATTTCCAATGACACCAAAATCAATCCATTTGGTTCAAAACTCTAAAGGTATTGCCCCAAACATTTCGGACTATTGGTAGACTGAAATAGTACACTATACCCAACTTCCATCCAAAATTGAAAGTCTTAGAGACTGAATTAGATTTCAATTTCTTCATATCATTTGTAGCTCCATGTCTCTCGTTTATCTTGAAACCAAAATCATCCCATTCGGAGCTCTACCGATCCAAAAATCATCAAAACACTGAAACATGTTCAGTAATATATCTAATTCCTACTCTTCCAATCAATACCCTTACTTTGGTTCAATCCATCCCTTTCAAACCAACACCAAAAGCTATGACCTTCAATGGACACACAAAATGAAAAGTGTTAGGAATCTAAGGGTTCAAGAATCACTTCATTTTGAGGTCAGACAAACAAATTATGGGCGAACGAAGCAAACAAGATTTGGTCCTCACTCATATTGAACTTGTCTCGGGACAAATGACATAACTCTCACTAGAGATGTTGGATTAAGATCATCCTAGGATGATTTCAAAGATAACTTTGAAACCTACTACTTTGAAGAAGACCTTAAGGTCAGATTTTATCATCTGAAGGGTCAACACGGACTAGACAATAGGATTAGACGAAGTCAAGCGAAAAAGCAAACGAATGGAATAAAACAAAAGAAGTGGGAAAATTACTATAACTTTCCCTACGATTATTACATTAAGATGTTCTTTAGATGATTCGAAAGAAGACTTCAAGAGCTACAACTTTCATGAATACCTAGAAGACAAATTTCATCTTCTGAAGGATCAAAAATGAAACAGACGATATAAGATGAACAGTAACCCATAGGAAGTTTATGAACAGTAACACAGAAGAACCAAAACACAGACGATATAAAACACAGAAGAAGATGACGTCATCACAAAGGAAACACAGAAGGAGATGACATCATCACAGAAGAAACGAAAGGCCGAAGGAGCAAAACACATAATAAGCAAAAGGCAGAAGAAGTGAAACTCAGAAGAAGCAAAAGGCAGACAAAACAAAACTCAAAAGAAGCAAAAGTCAAAAGAAGCAAAACTAAGAAGAAGCAAAAGGCAGATTAAGAAAAACTAAGAAGAAACAAAAGTCAGAAGAAGCAAAACTAAGAAGAAGCAAAAGGCTGACGAAGCAAAAACTAAAAAGAAGCAAAAGTCAAAAGAAATAAAAAGGCAGAAGAAGATGCGTCAGCAAAACACAGAAGAAGACGCGTCAACAAACCACAGAAGAAGACGTGTCAACAAAACACAAAAGAAATGAAAAGACAGAAGAAACAAAAAGACAAAAGAAGTGAAAAGGCAGAAGAAGCAAAACACAGAAGAAGCAAAACATAGAAGAAGCAAAAAGATAAAAGAAGCAAAAGATAGAAGAAACGAAAAGACAAAAGAAGCGAAAAGGCAGACAATACAAAACACAAAAGGAGATGACGTCATCACAAAGAAAACACAGAAGGAGATGATGTCATCACAGAAGAAACAAAAAGGCAGAAGAAGCAAAACATAGACGATACAAAACATAGAAGAAGATGACGTCATCACAAAGAAAACACAGAAAGAGATAACGTCATTACAGAAGAAACAAAAAGATTGACGATACAACTCCTCTCTTGCACATCTTCCCTTATAAGAACCATGACTTTTAGCTTAGACGTCCAAAATTCTATACTATATATCGTCGGAAAGCTAAAAAAAGACCTACAACTTACTAGTAGACACCCTTGCCTAAATTCAATCTAGATTAATCCAGTCTTTCCCCCGAATTCAGAATATGAACTTTACATTCATCCAATGTACTGTACCCAATTCTCAACTTCATGACAGATATTTAGATTCTTAAAAACAGAATTTAAATTCAATGTCTTCATAAGAAATATAGCCATATGTTTCTAGTTTAATCCAAATCAATAATCATCTCGTTCGGATAAGAAGAAGTTGTGGTTAAAGGACTGAAGCGTACTCCGTGAACATTTTCCAGATCAACCATCCATTTTGTTTCACTATCTTTCCTTAACCCAACTCATACCAAGACCACCTTTTCTACTTCATTTACTCCTCATTCTCAACTTCATTTCAAATCAATATCATCTATAAAGAAATTATAATCCATGGTTAATCATGAACACCAATGACAGAACATACACCTATAAATACATCTCCTTCATCAACTTACTACACAAATGCAACTTCATTTATGTGTTTCATTTACTTCTAACTTTCACTTTAATTCTTCTCACTTCAAAAACTTTTATCCACCTGAAACACCAAAACAAAACTTAGACATATTCACATTTCTCATTCGCTACTTCACCCTTGCCTATCATTTCTTGGCTCAAGAATTTTCATTCATTTGTTCTTTACTTATGACTACTTGCCAAAATTTCTCCTTCAAATAGTTCTAACTTCTATGAAACGTTTGGGGTCCAACAAGGATTCTCTTGGTTCCTTAAAGCAAAACAAGTCTCATTCAATAGGGATCCAATAGAAGTCCCACAATGTGAAATTCACTAAAATTGATTCTAGAATACTTAAACCCAAGCATTTTATAGACTCCAAGAACTAAAATCCTTCCAAAAATCCAAAAGATTGAAAATAATCTTACCTTCATTCTTCACCAAATGAAGGGATCTTTAGCTCAAAGGGAAGCTCTTCTCTTCCTCTTCCCTTTTCCTTTCTTGAATAGCTCCAAAATCTCTTTTGAAGACTAAAAAAAGTTAAACCCTAGCTTGTTTTCTTTTCTTTCTATCCTTCTTTTCTTCTGTTTGTATTTCTTTCTCTTTTTCACGACACTCTCTCTTTTTTTCCTTCAATTTTTTTCTCCTCTCTTCTTAAAATGCAAGACAACACTTCTTCTTCCAATTATACCCTTAATGATCGAGAAATGTCCCATTTGTCCTTTCATTTATGCCTTAAGTCTTTTTATGCTTAAGTGTCTTGTCAACAATACCCTTGAACATTTTGACATAACTTTCTTTCAGAAAAATGTCCCCCATTGTTTTAAGTTTCTAATGCCACTAAAATCATTCAATTTGGTTCAGAACTCTAAAAGTATTTCCCCAAACATTTTGGATTGTTCTTATATTGAAATAATACACTATACTTAGATTCATTTCAGAAATTGAAAGTCTTAGGGACTAAATTAGATTTTAATTTCTTCATATCATTTGTATCTCCATGTCTTTAATTTATCTTGAAACAAAAAGCATATTATTCGAAGCTATACTGATGAAGATATCATCAAAATACCGAAGTATGTTTAGTAAAACATCCAATTCATACTCTTCCAGTTGATACCCTTACTTTGATCCAATACATCTTTTTCAAATCAATACCAGATGCTATCAAAATCTATGGAGGGATATGTGTTAAGAAACTATTGGTTTAAGAATCACTTCATTTGGAGGTCGGATATCAAAATTATGGCCAAAAGAATCAAATAAGATTTGGTCCTCAATCATATTGAACCTGTCCAGGGACGAATGGAATAACTCTCTCTATAGATGTCGGATTAAGATCATCTTAGGACGGTTTCAAAGAGGACTTTAAGATATACAATTTCAAGAGACCTTAAAGATAAATTCTATCATCTGGAGGGTCAAAAATGTAGCAAATGATAGGTACAGATGAAACCAAATGAAAGAGCAGACGAATGGAAAAAAGCAGACGAATGGGAAAAATTACCATAACTTTCCCTGCAGATATTGGATTAGGGCATTCTTTATATGGTTTGAAAGAAGACTTCATGACAACTTTCATGAAGAACTTAAAGACAAATTCTATCATCTGAATGGTGAAAAATGTAGCAGATGATAGGTACAGATGAAACCAAATGAAAAAGCAAACGAATGGGAAATAACAAACTAATGGGGAAAATTGTCATAACTTTCCCTACATATATTGGATTAGGGAGTTATTTATATGGTTTGAAATAGGAATTCAAGATATAAAACTTTATGAAGACCTAAAAGAAAAATTCTATCTTTTGGATGGTCAAAAATGGAGCAGACGATAGGTACAAACGAAACCAAATGAAAAAGCAGTCGAATGGGAAAAAGCAAATGAATAGAGAAAATTGTCATAACTTTCCCTAAAAATATTGAATTGGGGATTTCTTTAGATGGTTTGAAATAGTACTTCATGATCTACAACTTTCTTGAAGACCTCAAAGACAGATTATATTGTCTAAAGGATCAAAAATGTAGTAGACGATAGGTACAGATGAAACTAAATGAAAAGGTAGACGAATGGGAAAAATTACCATAACTTTCCCTACAGTTATTGGATTAGGGCATTCTTTATATGGTTTGAAAAAGGACTTCAAGGTCTACAACTTTAATGAAGACCTCAAAGATATATTCTATCGTCTAAAGGGTAGAAAATGGAGCAGACTATAGGTAAAGATGATAGTGTACAAAAGGTCAAACAAAGAAGAAGCAGAAAGTCAAACATAGACGATATGGCTTCATCACAGATAATACATTTCACAGACGATATGATGTCATCATATATGATATGAATTCATCACAGATGATACATTTTATAGAAGATATGACATCATCATAAATGATATGATGTCATCACAGATGATACATTTTATACTCCTGAACATCTCCACTTAAAAGGATCATAACTTTCAACTCCAATGTCCAAAATTTTCATACTATATACCGTTGGAAAGATGGAAAGATAATATACAACTTTCTAGAAGACCCCTTTCTATAATTCAGTCTAGATCAATCCAGAATGTCCCTCTAATTCAGAGCATGAATTTTACATTCATCCACCAATGTATTGCACCCAGTTCTCAACTTCATGACAAATTTTGAGATTCTTAAATATAGAATTTAAATTCAAAATCTTACTAAGAAATGTAGCCATATGTTTCTAGTTTAATAAAAATCAATAATCATCTCTTTTAGATAATTAGAGAAAAAGCTGTGGCTAAAACACTGAAGCATACTCTGTGAACATTTTCCAGATCAACCACCCATTTTGTTTCACAATCTTTCCTTAAAATAACTTATACCAAGATCACCTTTTCTACTTCATTTACTCCTCATTCTCAACTCCGTTTTTGAACTTGATACAATCCATAAAAATTGTAATCCATGATTAATCATGAACACCAAAATAGAACATATACATATGCACATATTCTTCATCAACTTACTTCACATACTCAACTTTATTTCTGCTTTCATTTTACTTCTAACTTTCACCTTAATTCTTCCCATTTCAAAATCTCTTATCCACCAAAAACACCAAAGAAAAACATGAATCTATCCACACTTTCCATTCACTATTTTGCTCTTGTCTATCATTTCTAATTCAAGAATTTTCATTCATTTGTTATTTACTCATGACTAATCACCAAAATTTTTCATTCAATAGTTCTAACTTCTAAGAAACGTTTGGGGTCCAACAATTCTCCCCCTTTAAAGAATTTTGTCCCCAAAATTCTTTCCTGAATGTTCAACAGATGGAGGTAATGTTGTCTTTTGTTTCCCTCAATCTCTCTAGTAACTTCTTCACTTGAATAATTTCTTCCAAATGATCATAGTCAAAAAGACTCACTCGGCCTTTCAATCACTTATTTAATCATTCACTTTTTTATCGAATTCCTCCTTATGTTTCATATTACTCATAATTTTCTCACTTTTTGTGTCGATAACACCAATACCAGATCATATTGATATCTCTTAACATACGCACATATATCACATTATGAACCGAAGACATCCTTGTTGGTAATACTAACTCATAAGTCAATGATCCGGTTCTCAATATCTTTATTTAGACTAATACAATTCAAGCTTAGTTGATTCTTTATCCTAACCTGAACACATTTTGCACTCAATCTAAACACATCTTGGGAAAGTGATATTCTCATAAACATTTCATCCTTTGCTTTATAGTTCACATCTCTATAGTGTCAGTATACTTAACTCTTATCTCCATCTCAATGTATTCCATAACTTTGGTGCTGATCCACTAACTCCTTTATCTTTCTGGAATCATTTAATTTCTAATACTGATCAATTTCACTTATCAACAACCTCTCCAATCAATTATAGCCTTCAACCATTTTTAGGCCTTAATCATCACAATACAAAAGCAAATGACTCTTTCTGTCCTCTAACTCCTCATACAGTATTCTAATGAAATCACTATGATAATGATTGTTATGCTTGAAGTCAATCAAAGCTGTACATTGATCACATATTCCTATGAACTCCCAAAATGTAAGCTTTAAGCATATCTCCAACAGTCAAGACTGTTGGCAACTCACAAGTATGGTCATTAGCTTCTACCTCCTTAACCATCAAACACCATCTCAGTGTAGTCCTACTAGGATGTATATCATAGGTTGTTATTTATGCCTCTCTAATAGTCTCTTTGTCAAATCATCTTTATTGGTACGTATACTTCTTATTTCAATCACAATGCATCATTCTTCTTATTCGAACCCAAAATTTCAATCTATTTTCAATCTCTCAATCAGAATCACAATTTCTGAATCCCCAATTTGACTTGGTTAATCCTTTCATGTGAAGCTAATCTCAACTTTTTAGTGACTAATCATTTTACCCAAAATTTCATTCAACATTCTACGCTCTTTATTGCACTAGATTCGATAACCTCAGTATCCAAATTTGTGATACACTTCTATTGAATTTTCTGTTCACTGCATTTACTCATCTATACATTCGAATCTTCCAGTAACTCTATCCATTTTCTCAATCTCGCATTCAAATTTTTTGACTCAATTATTACCTCAAAATTCTCTTTACTTTTATCATTCATACGATTTACACATTTTTCCTCTAGTATTCAAACTATTCTTCTCAATTTTTTGAAGACATTTAATATATCATCAGATCTTGCTTGGATCGCTTAAATCTTCAATACCATGGTACTATCGGGGCAATTGATAACTCAAACAATTATTATCACACTCCATGTGCCCTCTGATTGATCCTTGTAATTCCTTAAATAACTAATTCCTCGATAAGGTAACATTTTCTCGCGTTATTTTCAATTTCCCAATTGACTCATCTTTCTTAAATGATCTTCTCAATTCTTTATATTTCCTCATATTTCACATTGACTTATTCTAATATTTGCTCATTCATACTAGTTTCTCCTCACATTTCAATTTATTTGTAACTTAACTTCCTGCTTTGGTAACACATTCATCAAAATCTAATTTATATCTCCTTTGCATATTCTAATAGAATATAATGTGGATGTAAGTTCTCCTCACATTAAAAATAGTGTTATTTCAATTTCCTAAAATCCACTTATGCAGTTGGATACTTTTCATCGAGAAAAATATATACATTCTCAGTAGCATACTCTATCTCTTATGCTTGAGTCTCCACTAGGGAGAGAACTCCAATATTTACTTTTTATTCATTAATAGTCATTCATTCCTCAAAATGGAACATTTAATTCATGCGATATGACTATAAAATATCTCTATCTCAAAAGGTTTCTTACCTCAATCATCTACACTGTTTCCCTAATCTTTATCAATCAACTATGTTCATCAATGATATTTTTAACCATTCTTAACACCTCAATACAATCAATTTCAAATGTTAATGACATTTCAATAATTTCAATCTCTATCACACTTTACATTATCACAATATCCTCTATAATAAAACTCAATGAAATAAGAGGCATATTCATTTACTCCTATACCATATCCAAATATAAATCTCGTATGTACTCAATCACATTATTTGCCAATGTAACCACATTTTCAGATGTGTGCTCCTACTAACTGATCGTTATAACCTGAAGAACTTCTACATATATCACTATCACTTACTTCACCTTCTATACGCACATTCTTACTCAATTTAGAAATATAAACGCATAACCGTCTTAAAATTTTGCTATCGAATTCACCCACACAATCTCATACCAGATCATAACTCTTATCACACCAATTAAACAATCATTTCAAATTCCTAGTTCCACCTTTCAATTCCTCTTTACTTGTACTCCTTAACTTTTGTCATTTCCACCTATGTCTCTATTCCTTTCTCAGTCGATTTATGAAAACCTTTTCACATCCATATCAATTCAAGTACTTATCCACACGAAATTCCATTACCTTATTCGCTGACATAACCACAAATATTGAATCTATGTTTAACATATCGGACTACGCCATACTTTTTATTTCTAAATATCCACAAATTTCCCTATCTTACACTCTAACAAAACACCATTATTCTTATTGTTTCTAATAGTCCAAACTCTTAACGAAAGTTCCTACATGTGGCTCATGCGGTTGCAATTACTGGGATTCTATACTCATCAGTACCCTTCTCTAATGGTGAGAAATTAGGTGCAACAGATCCTTGCAAAACTCCTCGTGTTCTTTTACGAGGTGGCATTTTACTCCTTTGATAAGACACTATCTTTTAGCTTACTTTTATTCTAATCTTATTTCCTACATGTATGTATGATATGCATGTCACTTAATGCAACATATAAACTTACAATACAACAATTAATCACATAGCCTACCAATTCATAACACTATACATTCTAAGCCTAAGAAAAATCTAAGCTCTGATACCAAACAATACTGGACCCCACTTCTGAAGCCAAACATTTGGAGACATTTAACGTCATCTCTGATACTACACAGATGTTAGCCCCCGTTTTTGAAGCTCGACAATTCGGAGTCATACGAAGTCCGTCGTCCCATAAGGGTGACATGCCCACAACAATCAAACATCAATATCACAATTTTGAGAATTACAAATAAAACCCAATCATATTTCATTAATGAATTCAAAAAGAGTTTATACAAGCTCATTTCAAAATACAAAAATACAAAAATACAATTGAATGTCTATGCTTAATATGATTCTAAATTACAAAATTTCATGAACTAACTTCATTACAAAAGTCTTTAACTATCTTGGAGTTCCAATGCCTTGCAAGGATTGCTAATCTTCTCTTTCTGCACTTGAGGAGGGAAGCGTGGGGTAAGCTACACAGCTCAGTGGCTAATATATTTATAATTATTGGCGATTGGCCACATATTCAAGCATATGTATATGTTTATCTAGAAATTTTAACATTTTGACTTCGTTCAAGCAATTTAAGCATTCGATCAATTTAACTCAAACTTATAACACACAACATAAACTTCAGCCATTAAACATGACATTCAATTATGCACCATTCTTGATCATCTAAAGATGCAATGCACAATAAATGGCTTAAGGGTTCCGTGAACAAAACAGAAAAATCAAAGTTCACTTTGTGAACAAAACTAATCAATCTTTCAGATCTCGTGGGCCACAAGCGGGCAGTCGGAAGAAGACTTTACGTCGATATGCACGTGACTACGAAACGGTTCCTCTCTCGTCCAAACAAAGCACATAATCAATGCTCAAAATCATTTTATCAAAATGAAATACTTTCATACTTTTCATGCTCTTTCTTCTTTCTATTCAAATCAAAATGCCACGATACAATTCAATAGCATAACATTGATCAAAATCACAATTTAATTATATCAACATATCATGCTTCTTCCACAATATAATAAAATCAAAATCATCATGTATTTTCATCAAGTCAAAATTTGAACAATTTAACACATATTGACAAATAGACAAGAATTTGCCCAATCACACAATAACTGTAAATACATTACTTACCTCATTTCCTTGCTAAGATCCAAATCAAAGTTGTCTTTTCCCTTACTTTTGGGTAGGATTCTCTTGGTTCCCTAAAGCAAGCTAAGTGTCATTCAATAGGAATCCAATAGAAGTCCCACAATGCAAAATTCATTAAAATTGATTCTAGAATACTTAAACCCAAGCATTTTCTAGACTTCAAAAACTAAAATCCTTCCAAAAATCCAAAAGATTGAACATGATCTTACCTTCATTCTTCACCAAATGAAGGGATATTTAGCTCAAAGGGAAGCTCTTCTCTTCCTCTTCCTTTTTCCTTTCTTGAACAGATCCAAAATCTCTTTTGAAGACTAAGAAAAATTAAACTCTAGCTTGTTTTCCCTTCTTTCTCTCCTTCTCTTCTTCTCTTTGTATTTCTCTCTCTTTTTCATGACACTCTCTCTTTTTTTCCTTCAATTTTTGTTCTCCTCTCCTCTTAAAATGCAAAAAAACACTTCTTCTTCCAATTATACCCTTAATGATCGAGAAATGTCCCATTTGCCCTTCCATTTATGCCTTAAGTCTTTTTATGCTTAAGTGTCTTGCCAACAATACCCTTGAACATTCTGACATAACTTTCTTCTAGATAAATGTTCCCCATTGTTTTAACTTTCTAACGCCACCAAAATCATTCAATTCGGTTCATAACTCTAAAAGTATTACCCCAAACATTTTCGGACTGTTCTTATATTGAAACAGTACTCTATACTTAGAATCATCCCAGAAATTGAAAGTATTAGGGACTGAATTAGATTTTAATTTCTTTATATCATTTGTAGATCCATGTCTCTAGTTTATCTTGAAACAAAAATCATCTTATTTAGAGCTATATTGATGAAGACATCATCAAAATACCAAAGTATATTAAGTAAAACATCCAATTCATACTCTTCCAATTGATACCCTTACTTTAATCCAATACATCTTTTTCAAATCAATACCAAATGCTATTAAAATCCATGGAGGGATAGAAAAATGTGTTAAGAAACTATTGGTTTAAGAATCACTTCATTTGGAGGTCGGATATCAAAATTATGGTTGAAAGAATCAAACAAGATTTGGTCCTCAATCATATTGAACCTGTCCAGGGACGAATGGAATAATTCTTTCTACAGATGTCGGATTAAGATCATCTTAGGATGGTTTCAAAGAGGACTTTAAGATATAAAACTTTTAAGAGATCTTAAAGATTAATTCTATCATTTGGAGGGTCAAAAATGTAGCAGACAATAGGTGCAGACGAAATCAAATAAAAGAACAGACGAATGGGAAAAACAAATGAATGGGAAAAATTGCCATAACTTTCCCTACAGATATTGGATTAGGGCGTTATTTATATGGTTTGAAAGAGAACTTCAATATATATAACTTTCATGAAGAGTAGAAAGACAAATTCTATCATCTGGATGGTCAAAAATGAAGCAGATGATAGGTATAGATGAAACCAAATGAAAAAGCAGACAAATGGGAAAAATTACCGTAAATTTCCCTAAAGATATTGGATGAGGGATTTCTTTATATGGTGTGAAAGAGGACTTCAAGATCTACAACTTTTATGAATACCTAAAAGAAAATTTCTATCTTTTGGATCGTCAAAAATGGAGCAGACGATAGGTACAAACGAAACCAAATGAAAAGGCAAACGAATCAGAAAAAGCAGATGAATGAGAAAAATTACCATAACTTTCCCTAAATATATTGGATTGGGAATTTATTTAGATGGTTTGAAATAGGACTTCAATATCTAAAACTTTCATGAAGACCTCAAAGACAGATTCTATCGTCTAAAGAGTCAAAAATGTAGCAGACGATAGGTATAGATGAAACCAAATGAAAAAGCAGACGAAAGGGAAAAAGCAGAGGAATGGGAAAAATTACCGTAACTTTCCATACAGATATTATATTAGGGCGTTCTTTATATTGTTTAAAAGAGTACTTCAAGATCTACAACTTTTTTACAGACCTAGAAGACATATTGGGTCATCTAAAGGGTCAAAAATGTAGCAGATGGTAGGTACAGACGAAACTAAATGAAAAAGCAGACGAATGGTAAAAAGTAGACAAATAGGTAAAATTGACATAACTTTCCATAAAAATATTGGATTAGGGCTTTTTTATATGTTTTGAAAGAGTAATTCAATATCTACAACTTCCATCAAGACCTCAAAGATAGATTCTATCATTTAAAAGGTCAAAAATGGAGTAGACGATAGGTACAGACGATAGTATACAGAAGGTCAAACATAGAAGAAGTAGAAAGTCAAACATAGACGATATGATGTCATCACAGACGATACATTTTACAAACAATATGATGTCATCATAAACGATATGATGCCATCACAGACCATACATTTTTATAGACGATATGACATCATCATCGACGATATGATGTCATCACAAATGATACATTTTATATTCCTGAACATCTCCACTTAAAAGGATCATAACTTTCAACTCCAATGTCCTAAATTTTCATACTATATACTATTGGAAAGCTAGAAAGATAATCTACAACCTTTTAGAAGACCCCTTTATAGAATTCAACCTAGATCAATCCAGAATTTCCCTCGAATTTAGAGCACCAATTTTACAGTCATCCACCAATGTACTACACCCAGTTCTCAACTTCATGACAAATTTTGAGATTATAAAATACAGAATTTAAATTCAATATCTTCATAATAAATGTATCCATATGTTTCTAGTTTAATCCAAATTAAGAATCATCTCTTTTGGATAACTAGAGAAAAAGTTGTGGCTAAGAGACTGAAGCATACTCTGTGAACATTTTCCATATCAACCACCCATTTTGTTTCACAATCTTTCCTTAACACAACTCATACTATGATCACCTTTTCTACTTCATTTACTCCTCATTCTCAACTCCGTTTTTCAACTTGATACAATCCATAAAAATTGTAATTCATGATTAGTCATGAACATCAAAACATAATATATACATATGCACATATTCTTCATCAACTTACTACACATACTCAACTTCATTTTTGCTTTCATTTTACTTCCAACTTTCACCTTAACTCTTCCCATTTCAAAATCTCTTATCCACCAAAAACACCAAAGCAAAACATAAATCTATCCACATTTTCCATTCACTACTTTACTCTTGTCTATCATTTCTTATTCAAGAATTTTCATTCATTTGTTCTTTACTCATGACTAATCACCAAAATTTCTCATTCAATAGTTCTAACTTCTAAAAAACTTTCGGGGTCCAACATATCTAAACTAGTTCAGTCCAACCAATTTACTTTTATCTATCTCATCCTCATATACCAACACTCTATGTAACTATATACTTCCAATCACTTACAACTTGATTAATATATCAAGAGAATACCTACTTTGGATGGTTAGGAAATGGGCAGATTTTGTAATTCGATCCTTTATCTCCAATACACTATCATATCTACTTAGATTTAGCAGAATTCCTACCATCAAATCCTTGGTAATATGTTTCCATTTCCATTCTCAGATAGGGAGTGGCTGAGTAATTTTTATTGATTCCTTATATCTCAACTGTGACTTATTAATTTAACAAGCATTTGAACATATGCTATGCTATCACCCTTTTTCCTACATTTTTTATCATAATGAACTTTCAAGGTAAGATGCCTCTTTGTGTTCCTTATAAGGATAACATACATTATTGAGTGACTTAATCTAGAATTTCTTTCTTTGTGCAACCATGTCTAGTACACATAATTCCTAACTTAGCATCAATGTAACGTTACCTCTCAATAGAATTCCCTCAGAATTTGCAACTTATCTCCACATGGAACTCCTTTGTTGAAATCATTGCTTTCTCTTTCTCACTATCAGTTTAGTCACAGCTTTGCTAACTTAACCATAAATCAAACTATCTATTTAAAATTATCAAGATTCACATCTATTTAGATTACTACTAATGAAACTTTTACTTAGGCTTCTCCACAAAACAGTTGTTCTCATATACTTCTAAATAATAAACAATTCCTTTCTCAATGTCTCTAATTATAAACAAAACTCAATAACAATTTTCTTGTATTTCTTATGCCTCACATGGACTCCTTAGCTTTTGAATTTCAGATCCATAACCACTAGTGAATTATTTATTGTACCTTTTTCAATTCCCATCATACTCTTTGGAAGCAAATCAATCATTTAAGATCATATTGTAAGACTCTAACATAATATCCTATTCACATACAAATCATTTAATTACTTCAGAGTTCAAATTTTTACTATCTCATATGTAATTTCGAGCTTATCAAACGTTAATCTCTTCAAACAAGGAGTATACCTCGTATTTCCACTACGTAACTCTGATGTTCAATAAAGATATCTCTACCTGTCCATTTCTAACACTACAAAACACTTATGTGATTTCAGGTAACTCAGAACTCAAATGGGACTTTATTAATTACAAAAAAAATTTTTAATCGTCTAAAATCTCCATGTTATACTTGTTCAAAGGTCTCGTACATAATTCTTAACATTCTCCCAATCATATAATTATTTGTAAAATAATAGCTTTAAATTCTAATAAAGAAATTCTCCATTATGGATCAAAACTTATCACTAACATTTCCTTGAAAACTTTACCATCATTTTCACTCATATGATTTTCACAATGGCCTAATTTGATAATAGGGATGACAATTTAGCCTAGACTTAGCCCGACCCAACTGGACCCAACCCGAAGTCAACGAGCCACTGGCCAAGAAACACGAGAGATAAAATGATGTTGTTTTTTAAATTTCCTTTTAAAAATTAGCCCAGTCCGTTCATGGTTTATTAAGCTGGGGGCCCGGCCATTGACCAAGAGCCCGTTAGGCTATGGGTTGACTAGCTTGGCTCGACCTATTGTCATCCTTATTTGACTATTGTAACTGCTATATAATATGTCTCAAGTACTAAAAAAGAAGACATGATATAACTTTGATGTTCTTTAATTTGTTGAAATATATGACTTTGCCAAAGGGTGATGTCATTCATCTTCTTACTCGGTACGATAAAAATACCATTAAGATAATTGTATAGTTTGTGTCTCAAGCTCTTATAAAAATCAATCCAATCACTTAATTTGTTTCAATATATTTGTTTATTTATTTTATTTCAAATTATTTATTCAATTTATGCCAAATTGTTTGATGTGTATTTACTTTCAAAAAGAAAAAGGTTAAAAGAAGTGCATTTAAAGTATAACTATAGCAATACATATGGTTAAGCATTATTTTGATGCTTTAATTTTACCATATTAAGTAAGTTATATCTTAAAATACATTAAATTAAATTTTGTTGAAGAATATTAAAATTTATAGGTTATGAGTTTAGGTGAGTTTTTACTATATTATGTTACCTTAGTCCACTTAATGGAAAGGTATCCCATCTACTTTAAGTATTATATCAAATACCTTGAGCATCTTATCTACACTAAATTTTTTGCAAACATGTCCTAATCATCTAATCAAGATTAATTTTTCTAGAATAATAATATCTAGACTAAACAATGAAAAAGTGACCTTGATATAAATGAATTAACCTGAAATCACATGTAAGGAGCATAAGTTTATTGGACTCATTCATTGATAGATATAGATGTAAAGAAAGCAAGTAATTAATTGAATGTCATGACAACAAAGTAAGATTAAAAGTTTAATCATATATTTGGTTACTCTCACTATTTTATTTAAAACAATAGTCCTTGTTAGTATTTTGGAGAGATTAATTTAGTCTTTCTAATGGATTAAAATCTCATTTGAATTTAATTGATCTAGAGTTTGTTTAATAAAACAACCAAACTTAAATTAAGTAGATAAAATTTTATCAATCACATCTCATTTGAATCTTAGATCAGTTAAGTCAAAACTCCTTACCAAAATATATCTTATATATTATTTTAAAACCTACTTCAAAATTTATATGATCATCGATTAATTCATCAAAATCATATAAATTTGGTTAAGGATGACCAATTATTATATAAACATCTTCAGGTTAAAAGAACCTTGAGTTTGCTTCACAAGCCTAACAATAAACATAATTCATATAAAATATATCAAACATAAAATTTATTATGAAAATATAATCAAATTATATGCATAAAAATATGAGTCTTGTTTAATTATAGTTATCAATTTAACATTTACATTTTAAACAACATTTCTAGGTCCTGTTCTATAAATAGTTCATCCCTGATGATGACTTCCTCGATGTTTTTTTCAACCACGGGCTCTTTGCCTTTTCTTTTTTGTTCCCTTTTCCTTTATCTTGACTCTTCTTTTTCTTTTGCCTTAGAAGTTTTTTTTTGTAGCTTGTTCTATAACAATTCCTCTAGTTTGTGGTCTTGTTTCCAGTAGAGAATGTTCTTCATCTGAACCATCATCATTTATTGCCCAGTGCTCTTCAGGCACTTTCTTTTTTTTGGGATCAGGTTTAGGACTATCGAAAGTTTTAGGGTATGAATGGGTATGGAGAGAATAAGTAAATAGATTCTCACATTTTTTAGTAACTCCCCCTATTGTAAGTCTCTTCTTCTTCTTTACTTTCTTCTTTCTTTTCTTTTCCTCTTTCTTCTTCTTCTTCTTCTTCTTCTTCTTCTTCGTCTTTTTCTGAGTCATAAGCATATTGTTTTGTTTCTTCTTTTTCATCTGAAGAGGAATCAAGATAATCTAGAGAAAAAATAACAACAATCTTCCTTTTCCTATCTTTTGGGGTCTCCTGATTGGATATTTCTAAAGTTTGGATGTTTGAGGAGACAGAAATAGGTTCGGTAGTTGTGTATAGAGAACCTATAATGGGAGACAAAGATAAGGAATCAAAAGTAAAGGTTTGTTCATGACAAGGTGTTTCGTTATAGCTAGAAGTTGAGGTCAAATATTTCTTTTGCTTTTTTGATTTTGTTCTTTCCATTTTAGGAAAGCTTGGTGAAGTTTAAAAGGGAAAAATAGGAGGCAATGCAAAGAGTTAGGGTGTAGAAAGAATAACAAGGAAGACGAGAGAAGTTTGCTTAGGGTATATTAAGTAATTCTTGAGTGTGGATCTTATGAGAGAATGAGTAGACATATAGACTAGAAGATGATGTGTAATCGGTTGCGTATCTTTTAAAATAGGTACATAAAGTTGTCAAACTATGTGTGCATTTTTAAAAAGGTTGAAACAACACCATTAATGACAACCTATTTACATGTCACCTAGAAGTTAATCCAAAAGAAGCCTTAAAAAGAAGAGGAGCCTTATCAAACGAAGAGCCCTTTTAAATTCTAAGGGACCTACTAATCCAAAAGAGAGTTCATAAGGAAATAGAATAGAAGGATCTTGTTGAATGAAATGCAAAGATAAGTAGTAAAGAATATTCATGCAAAAATTGTTGGATCGTATATGGCCTGAGTATTCATAATACACTGCGAAAAGACCATATAACAACGTGAAGTATAACCGAAAATACTCAGAATGTACGAAAATACCTTTATGTCGTGGATTGGTTGTTTCTTTTCGGATTCCAAGACACTGCAATACGTGAATGCCCTCTACCGGTATCCACACGAGTATGCATGATCTGGGCTGCGGCTATGGTGTGCTAACACGTCCTGAAACTCTTTTCAAACGCCGCACGATTTTCCTCACGGATGGTGGCTAGGGTTTCGTATCAAAATTATGTCATGCCTCTAATGAGACCTAAGCTTCTCTATTTATAGAGAAAACCTAATCCCATTGAAACCCAACCGAAAACTTAATTCAATCTAGCCCAATAAATATATCCACATATATTTATTCAATGCCTAATAAATTAGGCCCAAGA
>JANVCQ010387295.1:0-19552 GCA_025531925.1 Erythroxylum plowmanianum | reverse complement strand
TTCACAATTCATTCAAAAAGAAATAAAGGCAACATTGATGATGCAATTTAAATCATGAAGCTTCCTTGATTTGAAGACAACAATGAGTGGCTTATTTACTCTATTATAAACGTGTACCCACCTTGAGTTCCTTGTTTATAAACTTGCTTAGGAATACCTTTCCTCTTGTTCCTCTTACTCCTCTTGCCTCACTAGATTTCTTTAAGCAATAACCAAAATTCCATTCAATTTTTTGTAGAAATCAGAAAGTTATACTTTAACAATTCGAACTATAACTTATGCTGAAACAAAAATTCTATGCTCAACTTCCATCAAAAATTGTAGATTCTTTGAGACTGAACTTCAATTTTATTGCTTCATAGAACTTTTATCTCTATGTCTCTACTTTATAACGATTCAAAAATTATCTCATTTGGACATCTACAGCAAAACTTATGCCCAAAATATCAAAACATGTCTGTGTAGGAAACGGGACTTCGTCGCGGCGTCAGAAGCTCATCGGGGAGAAAATGTTGTAGCTCGCCGTGCCGAACATGCCCAGAAACCTCCCGAAAACTTTTTTTCGGCATTCTTCATCTATATACTTTGCATATTTCAAATATAACTCATCTTAACCCTAAATCATCATTCCTACTTCATTTCTAAACTCATTCCAACCCAACATCATTCACAAACACAACATAATCATTGACCCTAGAGGATTAAAACATTTTTGATACCCCATTCAACAATAACTTCCTACACACATTCAACCCCATTTTCACTTCTAACCATCACTCAAAGGTTCATTCATCAAATCAAAAGAGGTTAATGCTTATACTTACTTGATTTGGCTTCAAATTCTTCAAACTCTTTAAGATTTCCCAAAAACCCTAGTCTTTCTCTTCTTCTATTTTTCTTCCACGACTTCTCCTTCCTATTCCAAGCAAAACAATAACTTCTTCTTTTTATACCCTACTCTTACTAATCATACAAATGTCCATCTTGCCCTCCAATATAAGCCTTATACCTCTTAACCTTATGTGATCTTCCCATTTTGCCCTTATACATTTTTACTTCTTCATTTTCACTTACACCATACTATACTCTAACTTAATCTTAATTTCTCCATTTAATACTTCCAATCCCATCAATCTAAAAAATAAATCCTCCAACAAAAGTAATAAATCAATCAAAACCTAAAAAATTAATTGATATCATGCTTATTCAATAAGAAAAGAATTCGGGGGCCAACAATGATCCTCCTGATGGTGCATTGATCGTGTCTCTCCTATACTGGGTAACTCCATTATAAGTTTGCAAACAAAATTCCTTAGGTAAGTTGTAATGTAGGCATTTCTGTTACAAATCCTTGTATTATTCCCACAATTCGTAGATTGATTGCCCATCACCTTGTTAGAAGTTGGTGACTTCCTTAATAATCTTATTGGTCTTAGTCAGGGGACAATATTTATCTAAAAAGACACGGACTAATTGATCCCAAGTGGTAACATTAGTTGGGTTAAGGGAGTGATACCAAGCATTTGCTCTATCTCTAAGGGTAAAAGGGAAAAACCTAATTCTAGCTTCATCTTTTGACATCAGATGGTATCTAAAGATATCACAGATTTCTAAGAATCACTATGTGTGCATTGGGGTCTTCATTTAATAGTCCATAAATTTGCACATTTTATCGAAGCATGTTCAAGAGAGCTAGTTTAATTTCAAATGATGCGACTTGTATAGGTGGTCTAACTACTCCTTGGTTAGCCGCTTTGAACCTTGGTCTCATAAAGTCCATAAGGGTCTGCTGTTGCCATCTTTGGTTCGCTCCATGATCTAAATCCTACCAAAATTCCTCGACCATTGTTATCTTGACGATTTCTTCTTCTTCGTTACGCTGAGCTTTCCTAATAATTTGCTCTAATCGAGTGATATTTAAATCTAATTTTTCAACTACACGACTCAAATATCTCGTGACTCTTGTGTTCATGCAATAGCATAATTTCAGAAATAGAAAAGAAAGAACAAAAATAAATTAAAAACTAAACCAAACTCCTTAAACTATAGAAGTAAAATAATCGCCCCCAATAACGGCGCCAAAAACTTGATCGTGGTTGTTTGATATGTGTAAGTTTTAACATTTTAACCTCAATATTCTACAAGTGAGTGGGTCGTTCATATAGTACTTAAGGTGTCGATCCCACGAGGAGGGTTAATCTAATCCTAAAATCTAAGGTTGGAAATTATTAAATAGAATTTTAGCAAACAATAAATTTAAACAAGAGAACTAAATAACTCAAACAAACCAAAATAAAGTAACAAAACACTAATTGACAATTAACACTTATGAAAACAATCAATGAATAACGATTACCAATTTCAGATTAAACATGGATAACCATTAATGAAAATTTATTGATTTGTTAAACAATGATAGCCACCATAGAATTCAACCTAGTGAATTAACCAAAAGAAAGAAAGGGATAATTATCTATCCTTAATGTTAACCTAACAGATTATGATTTATCGAATTAATGGTTCTAGACAATTCAAGGGTCACTTATTCTATCTCAAGTTATAATTGAACCCTAAAGCATAAACCCTAATTAGATTATGGGAAGTTGTAATCTCTCGATTAGCAACCTATCTAAAACCTAATTAGTTCTTAAGTTCTCTAATAAACAATTGGAAATCTATACGTGATCTCTCTACGAAAGATTTACCAACCTAATTTAATTCCAAATCTATTAAATTACTAAACTCTCATTAGCCCAATTTAATCATTTTATCTCGATTCACTCTCTCAATTTATTATCGAGATATGAATTGTAGAATTAAACCACAATTAATTCAATAAACACATAAAACAATCAGATTTCATTAAATCAAAAATAACATTCCAAAGGTGAGTATGGAACATCAATCAACAATTTGATTCTATCATCAAACTATATATCTCAATTCTACAATAAAAAAATTGAAATACATACGAAATATAACTTGAATGGATGATGGGAGGCCACGATGATGGAAAGCTTGTTATTTTGGGAAGCACATCTAATCTGAGTCATCTTTCTCTTCCCTCTTCCTTCTTCTCTCTGTCGATCTCTCAAAGTTCTCTCTTTTAAGGTTTTGTTGTGGTGGTTGATCAAAAGCCCTCAGCTCTTTTGTCTCATTCTTTATATACTTGATGTGTTTTGGGTAGCCCTATGGTTTTTTTGACGTCAAAACGGTCCAAAAAATCCCTCAAAACTTAACTTTTTTAACTGTCTACGCATCTGCCCAATGTAGTATTTGAGCCTTCTTTCACAATAGTGGCAAATGGGCCACAATCATGGGGCATTGTTTAGGCCCGAATGTCTCCAAAACTTCTTGATTCTTTGATGTTGACCTTGAACTAATAACAAACACATCAAGGTACCTTAAAGAAATAATAATTAAGCTTATAAACTTATACTAACCCATAAAAATAGTTAAACACAATTAATTAACAAAATAACACAATTCTAACCTAAACATATGCTAAATGATTAAGTAACAGTTAAAAACATATCAAACTAACCCCCAAAAAATGATGCAATTCACACTTATCATTAGACTGACTAAGGAGGATCCCAATGCATATATTGTAAACTTGCTCGAAATATGTGATACCTTCCAATATAATGGGATGTTGGCAAATGTTGTTAGAATGAAGCTTTTCCCATTCATGACGAGGGATAGAGCCAAAGCTTGGTATCACTAGCTGAGCCCCTCAAATGTTACATTGTTGGCGCAAATGGCACATGTATTCCTAGACAAGTATTTTCCCCTCACTAAGATGACACAAACGATAAAAGAAATTAGAAACTTCCAATATAGTGATAGGGAATCACTTTACGAGGCATGGGAGAGATATAAGGAGTTGTAAAGAAGGTGTCCACACTACAAAATACTAAAAAAATTTCTTTTGCAAATCTTCTACAATGGAGTCAATCTACTCATAAGAGGTACTATAGATGTAGAATCAGGAGGATTACTTATGCGAAAGACTGTTGATAAAGCAGAGGAGTTGTTAGAAGAAATGGTCAATAGTGGTTGTCTATGGATGAATGAATGAAGTAGATAACATGTAACCCTCCGAGAGCAGAAGGGAGCTATAGTTGTCATCCAAATAATAGAGATGCAAGCAAAGATTGACAACCTAGCCTAACAATTGAAGAGTATGAAAATATCCTCTTCATCCCCTGTTAAGGACATTCAATAAAGACGTGAGTTGTGCAGATATGAAAATGATGAAACTATAGGCTCTTTCCTAATCTCGGACAATTAAGTAGAGCAAGTTAAGTCTATAGGAGCATAGGTTGGATGTGGTGGAGGGAATAATCCCTATTCGAACACTTACAATCAGGGGTGAAAGAATCACCCAAACGTTTCTTGATCGAACAATGCAGGAGGTCAATTCCGACCTCAAGGACCACCTGGTTTCCAACAGAAGAAACCATACTCGATGCATTCTAAGTTGGATGAGATCATAGAAGAGATTGGAGGCATCAAAGATCCTTATAAAAGATTCTAAAGGAAATTTGAACAATTCACAAAGAACCACGCCTCCTCCATACACATCGTGGAAGTCTAAATGAGCCAGTTAGCGAACGCATTATCGGTTAGTAGTGTGGGAACACTTCCTAACAACACTGAGACTAATCCAAAGGAGAGAAAAATGGAGATTAAGGTTACTGAGAGAAACCAATGAAGTTAAAGATGAAGGGAAAAAGAAAGGCAGAAAACTAATTAAAGTTCCCTGTGAATTAAATATAACTTGGTTGAAATCAAGAAATATCAACCTCCAATTCCATAACCTATTCTAGCACAGTGAAAGTCAAAAGAAAAGGAGTTGAAGGAAATCCTTGATGTGATAGAATAATTACAATCACAACCTTCCTTATGGAATCTATCAAAGAGAGGGTTGAGAATGAATTGTCAGGAAGAAGGAACTCTATGAAAATGCTAACACTACAATAAAAGAGAGATGATCTGGGAGACTTTTACCTCCCCTGCACCATTGGTAGTGTTAAAATAGATAAGGCATTAGCAGATCTAGGGGTTAGTATCAGTATCATGCCTTACAAATTATGTCAAAAATTAGAGTTAGGCGAGATCACACCCATTATAATGCGTGTTAAAACGAAGGATATATAAGTCCATCATTCTAGAGCGGTAATTAAAGATGTTCAGGTTAAGATAGACAAATTCACCTTCCCCATGAATTTTTTTATTTTAGACATCAAAGAAGACATAGGAACATCAATTATTCTTGGATGACCATTCTTGACCACTGCCCGATTGATTATAGACATTGTGGGGGCAAACTAACTTTAAGAGTGGGGGATGACAAGGTGTCATTCGAGGTGTCCAAAAGCAACAACCATCTTCATAAATCTATTGATGTCACGAAAAACAATGAGTCTTGTCAAGAAGTTGAGCAACGGTGTACGTGTAAAGACTCATTCTGACAACTATAATCCCAACCAAAGACACGAAAGCAAAGGAAGAAGCCGAAGAAGAAAGGTGGTAGCAAGAGCAGTGTAATGGTTCTCCTAAGTTTTTTGAAATCTATGATTTTACCACTATTGAATGACCCATTTAAATCACCATGAGTGAAAAATGTTCATTGAGCTTCTGATAGTAAAAGAAGCTCCGCATGGGAGGCAACCCATGGTTTTTATCATTTCTTATTTCATTTTTTGTGTTAGGTAGGTTTCGAATTCCATTTATGCGTGTTTTAATTCCAAGTAAATATCTTGGAAGAATTGAGAATGAATTTTGACATAAGATGATATGGAAATAAAGCAAAATGAGGTAATGGTGTAAATAATAAGTTAAGAAAGAATCTCGGGAGTGAAATGAGGAATGAAAATAAACAAAGAATTGTATGGCCTGCGACTGGGAAAAAGGGAACATATGATTTTTAGCTTAAAATTTTTTGATTTTATTGCTCCTAACCCGTCCTCGCCTCTATATTTACATCTAAGCTCATTTTTCATTAACTTTTCATTTTTTGACTCTCTCTCTCAACTCAAAACCTCATTATTCCCTCACTTCTCTATAACAACCTTCAAATCTCTAATTCTCTCCAAGCTCTTCACAACTCTCAATCTAATAAGACTACACATCAAGTAGACAATTAATCGAACCCAACCTAAAGGCAAAGTCTAAGTATTGGGCTATGGACAACGAAACACGATAGTAGATTATGAAACACATTTTTCATTCTTCTTAAAGAAGGAAGGTAACTGCTATCACACCCTTAGTTTAAAGAATATCACTGTGCCTAAATACTCATATTTTGATATGTTAGAAACAATTAGATTGAGAGAACAGATTGAGGCTTTAGGTAAAATAATTCATTGGGAAAAATTCATGCAATTCAGGTAAAACCCACAAACCCCTACGTGGACATGTAGATGCTATATAAAGAGAACCAGAATAATTCAAAACATACCAAACATTCCTTATATGCATTTCCAGAAAACTCAAGCAAGCATACATTACATATCATTAAATGTTATTTTATAAGCAGATCATATCATACATATTGTGCTTAACATAATACATGCCATAAATTCAAAAGCCAACCTATATTAGGGTTATTACATACCATTTACATCAAAAAACACTATGGCTCATTACATTGAAATACAAAAAAAAAAACTAAACATTTCTAGAACAAAACATATTCTTTTTTGGCCACTACAGTTATCTATGTTCCAGACCCTTCTAATTAGAACCTACACAAAGGCAAAAACCACCATGCTAAGCATAAAGCTTAGTGGGGAAATAACTAAACAAGATATAATTTGGCAACTATTTCTACCAATCGTTTATCATTCACATACACAAAATCAGATCAAATCACATATAGCCTCTAATTGTTCAAATTAAAGAACAATCCAACATTATTTGCATCAGAGCAAAATATAACATATCAAAATAAGATATACTTGCTTCAAAACAAAACTTACAAGTATCTAAACTAAATACCATAATATCAAAATAGAAAAAGTATCAGAACGTAACTTAATTGTGTCAGTACATAATTTGATGATTCAGACCTTAGTTAGTACCCTCGGAGGTCAAATCAACAATATAATCCAATGATTGCAATATAGGATGCAACCTCGGGTCGTCTCACCTAATTCGAACCTAAATGAATGGACTTATGCTAACCTATATGTCATGAAATGCAAGATAAATTGATAAGGAGGGGGTTTTGATCTTTGGAAACCTTAATTGAATTAAATGGAATTGTAAGAAAAATTTGTAAATTGTATTTTTAGATTTTTGGGAATGGTAAACGGAAAGATAAAGACAATGATCAAATGGTGATAATATCCTCTTGAAAATGAGCTTTGGCTATCATAGTTTGAAATCAATTTTCGATGGGAGTGGAAATCACTAAGTCTCAAATGGGTAAATCTTAAAGAACTCTTTAAGTCCGAGGTCTTAATCAATGAACTCCATTTCTTAAGACCTTGTTAAATGCCCTTAGTATGTGTAGTGAGTAAGTCAATGCAACAAGTCATTTTGGGATCTCAAATCAACTCAATATCAAACACAATTATGTAAGATAAAAAAGATTTAACAAGATCACAAATGCACATATATGAGACGTTATATGTTTAAGCTCAAAGTTCTACATCAACAAATCTAGACCACACATTGAATATCCGACACTTGAATAAACTCTAATCGAGAATAGTCAACTACAAATTATAAATCATAAACCTAGGAGTTCATAAATCATAGATGAACATGGATTAAGCTACTCTCCTTTTAAGCCCATTAAACTCCATCCATTGCTATATCTTCAAGAAAAGAGAGGTGCCTAGCCATGCATAACTCCAAGAGACTTCACAACTGAGAAGCAACCAGACACACCCATGTTGACAGTCGATGGTGGAAATGGAAGAAAATGGTATAGATGAGAGAAGACGATGGTGTGTTGTGTGAAGATGGGGTGATGTTTTTGGGATGATCGAATACGAGTATGGAGGTGTCAGCTCTATCTCCTTGTTGTAAGTTAGCCTAAAATAGGTCTTTTTCATAAAATGGGTTGATGGATCGTGTTGCACAGTTAGTTAATTTGTCAAAAATGGTCTGGGTCTATGTCAATTTGAAGGCTTCGCCGCGGCAAGAGGATGAGTTTGTCGTGGGGGACTTTCCCTAAAATATTTCTTTAGTCAATTTCAGCTTTGATCGTGGCACAAGCATTATTTTCACCGCGGCGAAGATTTCCTGAAAGATCTCTTCAGAAGATCTTCAAATTTCTCTGCGGTGAAACATCAACGTCACTGCATCAAACTTGCCTATTACCCTTGTTGACTTGTTGACTTGTGATCTTGGCCTTCACTCCTTGACTCTACTTCTTGAATCTCCTACAATGAAAAATAGTAGTTTGCAGTATCAATTGTTCTAAAAAAATCAATTTAGTGCAATTACTAATTATTTGTGACAATTTTACCCTCAAACTACATAAATTCAAGGCAAGCACTCAAAAGCTAAATTAAGCACAAAATCTGAAAATAAGAGCCAAGAAGTATAATAAAAGCCGTGAAATTGTCACTAATTGATATAGGAAACTTGGGTTCAATCAAATTCCCCCAAACTTAAACCTTTGTACTCTTGGACAAAGTTTATAAAAGTCAAAGAGACACAAGTGTATAAGAAAATTTCGACCATGCTTAAAAATGAGAGTAAAAAATCAGTTAAGTCACTTCCTCAGAAACTAACCCAAGCAGATTGAAAGACCGTTAAGAAAATAAACACTTTAAGCATTTAATCCAAGAGATTTCTGTCAAGGTAATATGTTTAATCTCTCAACTCACTTGTCTTCGGATAATTTCAGTCAACAATCTACTTAGCCCATTCTCTTCCATAAGCTTGTGATAATTCTACCTCTCCACCACAAGAACTATAATTTCGAAAATCAAGAGGACTTTTCAAGATTGTAATGGACGGAAGGATAAATAAAATCGATTGAATGGAAGAAGGAAAAATGAGTACATGCACCACAATTATTTTTTTCATGAAACAAACGCCAGCTATGTGGAAGAAAATATTTACACAAACAACAAACATAATTTAACACATTTTTATTACATTTCTTTTTTAAGAAAGCTTTCTTTTTTTCATTTTTTGGAAATTTTGAAACTCTTTTTCTTTGTTTTCTTTTATATAGAAACCCTTGTTTTGTTTTTTTATCAGCTTTAACTAGAGATGAGATACTCATATTAATTATGAAATGTACCTGCACTCAAAAGAAGGCTTAAAAGGGCTAGCAAAGGTTAAGTATTTGGAGTTTGTGTTTAGGTAAGTAGGGTTTGGAAAGGAATGCCTCTATCATATTAACAAAATTTTATTTCATCAAGCCTTGATCAAGAATTAAAACAAGTTCTAGAGAGAAATGAAATTAGGCAAATACACATAAAAATGAAAGAATTCAGGCCCAAATATCCTTCCAATAAGGTTAGTATCTCAATTAAGCAATCTCAAGGTTTAAAAACACATAATGCTACTCTCTTAGCGTACCCTCACTCGCTTCTCGTGAAAATACTAAGAGCTCACCGCGGTGAACCACAAATTCACAGCATCACCGGGGTGAAATCAAGAGTTCGTCAAGGCAGAAAATTGCAAACACTTGAAAAATGTGATTCACCTTAATTACCAAGTTTAAAAATTTTCATATGACACACAAATGACTTGCACAAGCAATTAAATGGTTAAAATTTATGCATAAACAAGAATTGTAAAAATGGAATAACCTCCCCCACACTTAAACATCATATTGTCCTCAGTGTGAAGAACAATTAAAAAACATTATGCATTAGAAAAGAAGTGGAACGCTATTGAATAATAACACACCAAGAAAAGCACAATGAGAATTACATAAATAACTAGCCATTAATTGTGTACATAACAAAAATGTAATTAATTATGTAATAGATTGAAAACTAAAACATAACTAGCTAAGACAAAAAAGAACAAATGACTTAAGCTACTCCATAGAAAGATCATCCTCAGATCCAGGGGGACCTGCTCCCGATGTGCCAGCGTCTCTCAAAGGGTCATCTTCGTCAGATGGTAGCTGGAAGTGTAAATGTTCAGCGAGCAATGCATCCACACGTCTGTGATACCACCTATCCCGGTCATATAACACCTCTCTCTCCTTTTTCCTGGAAATCTCCTGAAAGAGAGTGTCTCAGAGATGAGAGAGATCTACACAAAGTTTGTCAACTTTACCAGTGAGGGTCTGTAAGGTCACGAGCTCAGGAGCATCCTGAGCTGGAGGATCATCCTTATTTGGTGTCGTAACTGCAGAGGTTACACCAATATCTAGAACATGGGTGGAGGGCTGAGGTGCTTGAATGGTGAGTTGCTTAGGCAAGTATACATAAAGGGAGGGGCCGGGTAGAAATAGCGATCAATATCTGACTTCGGGACATTATAAGCTCAGAAAATGTCGGTGATGAGATGAGGAAGGGTGATGGAATTGATGAATTTGGCGGTGGTATGGAGTCATGTAAGGTGGAGGCAATAACATCATCTATATGGACTGGGCGACCAGTCATTAGGAGGTAGATATGGAGGGCTTATTGTTTCGCAACATATGCGAGGTGGGTGGTTGGGATGATATTGTTGCATACTAGGTGTATCCAAGGACGAGTTGTGGGTCGGAGATAAGATCTTTTAAGGTATAGTTAGTAATATCTGGGTCAATGCCATTTGGCACCCTCTTGATAAAGGGTGTGAATAACATGGTCCGAGGGATAGTTATGGATCAACTAATCGTAGTGACAACGGAGAATGGGAGGAAGATTGAAATGGGAATGGATACTAGCTGTGGTGAATGCATTGGGTGCTTTAACACCATGGAAGTTAATTTCCATGGTGTTATGGAATCTAGCATTGGTATAGAAATGGCAAACAAATTTATCGTTGCCTTTATCGCAAGGTTTAACTAATCCTGTACGTTGTGAGGAAACAAGTTGTTGCACGAAGGGATTGTTAGGGGGAGCTAAGGGAAAAGGTCACTCTTTTATAAATGACCTAGTGTCTACTTTTTCAGCTAGTTTCACAACGGCAAAACTATCAAAAGAAGCAAAATCACTAGGAGGGTTAGGAGGGGCAGTAGGGATACTATGGTTTGGGAGTTTAACACAAGGCATTGTTTTGCAAAAATGCACATCAAAATATAACTTAAACAAACGAGTAAAACAAACTATCCTAAATAAAATGAATCTAAAAACGAAAATGGAAAAGAGAACAAAATAATAAACTTAATCTACCCTAAACAATACAAAAAATAAGAAAAAATGAAGAGAAGAAAATACTTCCAAAGATGGAAGAAAAATGAGTATAGAGTCGAAAGGGAGAGGAGACGTGAGGATGGCCACAGCGAAGAATTGGAGAGGGAGACAAAGAAGAGGGGTTGGGGGGTTTAAATGGGGTTTGTGGTGTGAAATGACGAAAAGGGACAGAGGGAATACGAAAGGTTAAGAGAAAATAAGGGTTGAAGGGTAATTTCACTGTGTTAGTTTTGGGTAGATTAAACTTTTGCCGTAGTGAACGCTAAAATTCGCCACAGTGAACTTAACCCTAGTCGCCAAAACAACAAAATATCGATGTTTCGTTGTAGTGACATAGACTTACGCCATGGTGAAATTAACCCAAAAGGAACAAAAAACAATGCTGGGAAGTTCGCTACGGTGACGTGGAATGCACGCCATGGCCAAATAAATCGAGAGGAATAGAAAGAAATGAGGTCTGTTCACCGCGGCGACGTAGACTTCACACCGTGACAAAGTTTACCCTAAAGAAACAAGAAAGTTGTGAGGAACTTTCGCTGTGACGATGTGGAATCCACATCGTGGCAAAATTTTCTTGAGAGCAATATGAAGGAAATAAATTAACTTCACCACTACGTGAAACAAAAACAAAACAAAGACAAAAATAAGAAAATTGACTCACAAACATACAAAAGACATAAGTTGGTTACTCAGTACACTTAGAGATCATATACAAGTCTTCACGCACCATAATAGCTCAAGAAAACAAAGTGCAACCAATCAATCGCATCAATTCCTCAAACTTGAAGATGTATCATGCATAAGGATGAAAAGCGTAGCAAACATAAATAGGAGAGGAATTATTGAATTGAAAAACTGCTTAAACTAAAAGCTAATCTAATTTCCTACTAAAATGGTTTCTCTCCCACACTTATTCAACAAATTAATGCATCCATAATGTCATAATCAGTCACAAAGTAAAAGTAAGTAAAAAAGTGAAGGAGAGAAATATCCTGATGATTATGAAGGTTCCTTTTTCTCTTAGTGAACCTTCGACAGATAGCCACACTGTGGCAAGATGACTTTACCACTTGCTGCATCTGTGTCAACCTCCTCAATTATAGATTCACCAGAAACAGGAATGGAAAACCTTTCTCCCAAGGGGTCATCATTGATAATTAAATAATTCAATGAGTTCAGTGTATAGCTAGAGTTAACATTTTGGAGTTCAAACTCAGAGCATGCATCATCAATAACAATATCAAGCATGTTAACTCCTAAAAGTGATTAATCCTCATAGGGATGTTTCATTGCTTCGTACATGTTAAAGCTCACTTGTTAATCTCCTACCTCCATGGTAATGGTACCTTCTTTCATGCTAATCATAGTATTAACAATTCTTAAGAAGGGTCTACCAAGAATCAAGGTAGTGTCCTATATAACTTCAGAAGACATGTCGAGTACATAAAAGTTAGCTGGAAAGACCAAACCCTTTACCTGGACCAAAATGTCCTCTATAATGCCCATTGGATACCTATGAGACCTATCATCCAATTATAAAACTACAGATGTAGATTTTAGATGTTTGACTACTAATGATGTTTAGATAGACTTAGGCATCACATTAATGGCCACCCCTAGATCTAACAAGGCTCCTCTTATGGTAACATTTGCTATAGTGCATGGGATGGTGAAAGATCCAGGGTCTTGGCATTTTACTGGGATTTGGGGTTTAAAAAATGCAGACACATTTGAGCTGACTTGCACTTTTTCATTCGGTCTGAACTTCCTTTTATTGGTGCACAAGTTTTTAAGATACTTGGCATATGCAGGGACCCTTTTCACTAGATTAAACAAAGGGATGTTGACTTCTACTCTCCCAAACAAATCAATGATATCTTTCTCATAGTTGATGTCAGTCATCTTTTTACTAAGCAAATATGAATTAGGAAAAGGAAGGTCTTTCAAGTTTACCTCCTTGTCATTGGCTTCATAGGCTCCTTGCTTGCTTGATTCTGGGTGGGTTTTAGAATTCGCCTTTTTGCTCTTTAATTGTTTTAACCCCTTTTTAGTCAAAAGTGCTCTCTCCTTGGAACTTTCGGGCTTCTTGACTCTTTCATCTGTTGAAGGCAATTCTCTACTCTCAGTCTCCTCTTCATCTTCTCCCTCAACTTGATTTCTGAACCTTACTTGTTTCCCATTTCAGAGGGTTATGGCATTTAAACTCTTGGGGTTCATAACAGTATTGGAGAGGATAGTTCCACTGCTTCTTACTTGGTTCTCACTCATTTTGTTAGACAATTGAGTGATGTAGGATTTGATATTTTCATCCTTGGTCTCCCATAGCTCCATTTCCTTTTCTAGAGTATTAAACCGAGCAGCATTTTTAGAAGAATCCTGTTGAATAAAAGAGACTATTGTATTGAATTGGTTGTTGTTCAAAGTCCATTCTTCATTTATCACCGCCATCATATTTTGCAGAAGTTGGTTAGTGTCCTCCTTTGGTGGAACAATTAAAGCTTGTTGTTGGTTATGGAACTAGTTTGTGGAAGTACTAGCTCCTCCACCTTGTTGAAATCTGTTCGTACATCTTCCTTCTTCATTTCTCCAATTGAGCCTAGGATTTGCTTTCCATCCCTTGTTATGGGTGTTGGAATAGGGATCCCATTTTTTATTGGGCCGACCCTAATACACAACACATACCTCTTCATAATGACCAGGGAAGACACTAGATATATGCATTACTGACCCACAAGTATCGCAACTGGGTGCAGTAAAATCCATAAAAGGTGTTGGGCGATGCACACTCATTTTTTTCAATTTTGCAGTGATGAAGGAAAATTGTGAAGTCACTTTACTCTCTAGGAAGTCAACTTTAGACTCTAGACATTCCATTCTTTTGGATTGGGTTATCGAAGCTCCCAACTCATATATGCCTATGGTATCTCCAACATTATACTATTGGTGATTTAAAGCCATCTTCTTGATTAGATCACATGCCTCTAAAGCTGTAAGGTTAATCAAATAAGCTCCCATTGTTGCATCCAATATACCTTTATCTTGATTTTTTAGCCCATCATAAAAATATTGCACTAACTGCTCATTAGGTATCTGATGATGGGGGCATCTAGACAACAAATCTTGGAAGCGATTCCAATAGTCATAAAGGGAGTCATCATAATCTTGATGTGATGAATAGATCTCCTTCCTCATTGAATAAGTTCTAGAGGCCAAAAAAAATTTCTCCAGGAATGCCTTTCACAGATTGGCCCAACTATGGTAGGCATTCGCCACAGGTCTTGGGAGGCTCATATACCACTCCCTTGCTTTTCCCTCCAAAGATAGGTGAAAAACCTTCCACAGTACTATAGGTTTCATACTCTGACAGATCATGGACAAAGATTGCAAATGGATGTAGGGATCTTCTCCTGTTAAGCCATGAAATTTAGGAAACGAGTTAATGAGCAATCCTTTAACTTCAAAATTTACGTCAAAATTAGGACAAGCAGTAGTAAATGGGTCATAATTCACATCAGAGGTAATTGCTTCTCTAATGGTCCTCCTTTTTTAATTTCCGTTATTCTCACCAACTCGGTCCTACTCCCCATTACCTCCATTATCACCATTCCTAGGTTGATTAGCATTAAGGTTAGGGTTTTGCATAAAAGTTGGGCTCTCAACCATTATCACTCCTTCTAATGATTCACTCTCACCGCTTGGCTGACTAGACTCCTCTTTAACAACTACCTAGTTTCTCTCTTTTTCTCTCATCTCCTTTCTAATCTTTCTCAAACGTCCTTCAATTTTAGGGTAGAAAGGTAGAATTTTAGCTTTTCGAGGTATGCACGGGAACAATTAAATGAAAATAAAATGTAACAAAATTTACTTGTAAGGATACAAAGTGAAATAAAAAGACGAGATGTGATGGATGCAAGCGTGTAGGTGTGTGAAAGTATGTATGGAAGTATGTATGCAAGGAAAGTATGTATGTATCGAAAAGTAATCACAGAAATGTTCAAAACTATGTGGGTGCAAAAATGCTAAGTATAAAAAGTGCAAAAAGTTCAATATCCTGTTTGTTTATGTTTTCAAAATTTTATGCTATGCAAAGAAAATGAAATCCTATACTACTGACAAGTATGAAGCTAAAATATCTAGAATGCAATCTAAATAAAAGGCTTCTAACCTTACTTAGCAACAAAATGACAAAAGCTAACCTAAAGAATCAATTGTTTGGTTCCCCAGTAACGGCGCCATTTTGATCCAGACATTAGTTCGTACCCTTGGAGGTCAAATCAAAAATATAATCTAAGGATTATAATATAGGATGCAACCTCAGGTCATCTCACTTAATCGAAACTTAAATGAATAGACCTAAGCTAACTTATATGTCATGAAATGCAAGTTAAATTGGTAAGGAGGGGGTTTTGATCTTTGGAAACCTTAACTGAATTAAATGGAATTGTAAGAAAAATATGTAAAATGTATTTTTGAATTTTTGGGAATGGAAAGCGGAAAGATAAAGACAATGATCAAATGGTGATAGTATCCTTTTAAAAATGAGCTTTGACTATCATAGTTTGAAATCAATTTTCAATAGGAGTGGAAATCATTACGTTTCAATTGGGTAAACCTTAAAGAACTCTTTAAGTACAAAGTTTTAATCGTTGAACTCCATTTCTTAAGACCTTGTTAAATGCCCTCAGTGTGTATAGTGGGTAAGTCAATGCAACTAGTCACTTTGGGATCTCAAATTAACTCAATATCAAACACAGCTATGCAAGATAAAAGATATTTAATAAGATCACAAATGGACATATATGAGACTTCATATATTTAAGCTCAAAGTTCTACATAAACAAATCCAGACAACACATTGAATATCCAACACTTGATTAAACTCTAATTAAGAATGTTCAATTACAAATTACAAATCCTAAACCTAGGAGTTCATAGATCATAGCTGAACATGGATTAAGCTACTCCCCTTTTAAGCCTATTGAACTTTAGCCATTGTTATATCTTCAAGAGGAGAGAGGTGCCTAGTCACGCATAGCTCCAAGAGACTTCACAACCGAGAAGCAATTGGAGGCACACATGGTGACAATCGACAATGGAAATGGAAGAAAATGGTATGAATGAGAGAAGATGTTGGTATGTTGCGTGAAGATGGAGTCATGTTTTTAAGATGATCTAATATGAGTATAGAGGTGTTAGCTCTATCTCCTTGTTATAAGTTAGCCTAAAGGAGGTCTTTTTCATCAAACGAGTTGATGGATTGGGTTACACAGTTGGTTAATTTGCCAAAAAAGGTCCGATTTTGTGCTAATTTGAAGGTTTCACCGTGGCCAGAGGATGAGTTCACCGTGGTGAACTTTCCTTGAAAGATTTCTTTAGTCAACTCAGCTTTCGCCATGGCGAACTTTTCCTGAAAGGTTTCTTTAGTAGATCTTCAAATTTAGCCACAGCGAAGCATTAATGTCGTAGCGGTGAACTTGCCTATTGCCCTCGTTGACTTGTGGTCTTGGTCTTCACTCCTTAGCTCTACTTCTTGAATCTCCTACATTAAAAAATAGTAGTTTGCAATATCAATTGTTCTAAAAAAATCAATTTAGTGCAATTACTAATTATTCATGACAATTTTACCCTCGAACTGCATAAATTCAACACAACACTCAAGAGTTAAATTAAGCACAAAATTCAAAAATAAGAGCTAAGAAGTATAATAAAAACCATGAAATTGTCACCAATTGATATAGGAAACTTTGGTTCAAGCACTTGATTATATCATTACAGAATTTAGCTATATCAGCACAGAGCTTGATTATTTAAGAACTGCACAGGTAATAGAATACAAAACAAATTAGCTTGCTAATCTTTCTTATAGAAGCAAACAATGGGACCAAAGCAGAAGATACCAATGTTTGGTATATGAAACATAAGAGACTTAAGTCTATAAAGTGTCTAAAATCAAAAGACATTGGAGTGCATGGCACAGAAGACATTGAAGTGTCTAGTTATAGACGACACCTTAGTGCCTAGATACAAGAGTAGCTACAGACTGTTCTAGACATGCATATTTACCAATGACTAGGACTTGGCAGTTTTAAAACAAAACATTTAAGATTTCAGGATCTCATGCAAAAGATGTAGCGCATAACATATGCCTTTATTCCATTTTTCTCAAATTGAATATATGTATGCACATCCAAACAAACTTAAATTACCACATTACATATAATTACATAAATTCCCAATTCACAAACAATCATATTCAATTCACATCACATAAATCCTTTGGAACACATTTGTATTCATAAGGACACATTATTCACTAAACCACACATTCCTTAAATAATTACCTCAATTAACAATCCATAACTAAATTAAAATTTACTCAATTACTCTATCCTCAATTTAAGTACAATTCACACCTTAAACAAGTCCAATTTACTAATGTATCAAATAAAAAGCTTTAACCTTATATAGTTCAACAATTTCACAAAACCAAGTTTTTACCTTCTGAACCATTTCCTAAGACCGTAGGAATGTGCCTTATAAATCCCACAATCGTGGGATGAGTGAACTGAAGGTTCACTCACCCATAACCTTCAAACTGCTTCCAAAACCTAACTCCTCATACACCTTCAACACCCTTTCTCCATAGTTCATCAATTCCATTTCAATTCTACCTTATTCATGTTTCAATACCTTATCAAATTCATGTCCAACCCACTATTCATCAAATTCGTCATTAATTCAATACATATTCTATCTAATTTAAGCATCAAATAATTCATATTATAGCATGCAATCAAAGTTAGCGTTCCTTTACCTTCTTAACTTCAAAGAACAACTCCAAAGAACCAACTAATCCAACCTTTCCATGCAATCAACACACTTCCAAAATCAAGTTAGATGTAGTATAATCTTAACACTAAGATGATAACATCATAGAAGATAGTATAAAGTAGCTTTCTTGATGCATTTTCATGCAAGGATTCTTAAGCATTGATGACCCACAATCAAGTAAAAACTCTCGGAATTGTGAGTGAGAGAGTATTGGTGGAGAGAGTGCAAGATGGTGAAGAATGAGCAAAGTAGAAGTTACTCTAGCAGAAACTTATCTCATCTAATGCTAGGTATCATCAAACTGTAACAATATCTGTCACTATGCATGTTTTTTATTTATACCATATAGGGGCTTCCAAATGTCACCAATATATTAGTCCATTTGTCCCTCACTTATTGTTGCCACTTGTCAATTTATTAACTAAACTATTTGTCAATGCCTTAGCTATGTCAAAGGTCATTAACTAATAGGCTTAGTCATTTTAATTTTCCATGTACGAGCTTGACAGGCTACTTGACAGTTGTTCCAATCCAAATGTACATTTTAATACCTCAATTCTCTAATGGTGTTAATTAATTCCAATTCACTAAGTACCAAAAATTCAAGTCATATGCAATTCTCAATCATATCATAATTTTTAACACATGTCATACATATACTTTCATGAACATATAACATTTCAACTAGGGTACAATTTGGGGCCTTACAATTCTCTCCCTTAAGAGAATTTCGTCTTCAAAATTTATACCTGATTAAAATAGTTGAGGATACTGAGCCATCATGGTCTCTTCTGGTTCCTATGTTGCTTCTTTGAGCCCTTGGTGTTGTCAAAACTTTTACTAAAGGTATTTGCATGCTCCTAAGTTGTTAGAATTCTCTAGATAAAATAAACATTGGCCCTTCTTCATAAGTCAAATCTTGTTGTACTTGAATTTCTTGCATAGGAATCTTATATGTTTCATCTGACTGATATCTTCCCAACATCAAAACATGAAACACATCATATCACTTGGCAAACTCTCCAGGAAGAGCTAATTGATAAGGTACTGGTCCAAGTCTCTTAAGAATCTCATAAGTATCGATGTATCATACAATGAGCTTACTTTTCTTCCCAAATTGAAGTATGTGTTTCCATGGTGATACGTTCAAGAATACCTTATCTCTTACCTAATACTCAATATCTCTTGTTTTTAGGTGAGCATAGGATTTCTACTTATCACTAGCAGCCTTCAATCTTAACTCAATAACTTGAATTCTTTTTTAGTATCTTTCACAATATCAGGCCCAATCATCTTATTTTCACACAACTCTATTGATTGAGCCCAAGTTTATCTTATTAATTGGCTACACTTTCATGATTGTTAATGCACTTTTTGACTCTTAATTCATG
>JANVCQ010386665.1:0-19567 GCA_025531925.1 Erythroxylum plowmanianum | reverse complement strand
AAATTTAATCAAGGACTTATCATATTAGAATAAAAACAATAAACATAATATGATAAAAATATTTGCCATGTTATTAAACAAAGTTAATAATCACAAAACTAAAATGTTAATTCTATTACATAACGATTGGGTCATGGACATAATTCCAACAAGCCTTATGGAGAAACAATCTTTTTTGCTTTTATTTTAATCTTTGAATGCATAAACAATTTGGTTACCCCTTTTAAAATATTAATAATTTAACAAAAATAAAAATTAAATTTAAAAGTATATATAATTTCAAATTTGATTATATATTTAACTTATATTAAATTAAATTAATTATTAATAAATAATCCTTAAATTATGAATACTATACTTAAACAACATAAAATGAAATAAGTGAATTGATCTTTTATAATAAGATTGAACATATTAAAATTAAATATTAAACAAATTAGCAAAAATAACATTTCTACAATATATTATTAATATTTAAAATAAAAGAACAATTTAGATGATCATGTTACGTTATGTTATGAACTTAGGGGGCGCTTGGTTCACAGAGGGCAATGAGAATGGAAATGAGAATGAATATAGTAAGGAATGAGAATGGATATAATCATTATAATTATGATAGTTGGTTAAGATGAAGGAATGATTACCATTACCATTGATGGTGGTTGGTTTGTTAAAAATGTTGAGAAATAAAAATTTGTTAAATTTTTGTTTTATATCAAATTTTAAATATATTTTAAATGATTATTTTTAATTTATGTACCCTAATTATAATGACAAAATGTTTAAAATCAAGTATATTGCGGTTTTTCCTTTCCAATAACTCTTGAATAAAAAATACTCTAGTATTTTCTTACATCAGCATATCATTAGTTACATAATATCCTTAAAATATAGTTTAACTATCTAAAATATTATTCAATTCATCGACACAACTATAATATCCACCATTCTATTGCTAAAGTAAAATCAAGTAACATAGTTTAATACAATTTACATTCATCTGATAATGCAAATGATGTTACATTTTAAGTAATTAATGAATAATATTTTAATTAATTACATTGTAATTAATTAATTATATTTTAATTAATTAATTACATTTTAATTAATTACATCTTAATTATATTTTAATTAATCATTTAATTAATTATATTTTAATTAATTAATTAGACTTTAATTAATTATATTTTAATTAATTAATTAATTAGATTTTATCTTGATTAATTATTTTAATTAATTAATTAATTATATTTTAATTAATTAATTAAATTTTATATTTTAATTAATTAATTAAATTTTATATTTTATTTTTAAATTTTAATTAAATACATTTTAATTATATATAATTAAAAATTTTAAAAAATATTAGTGTTGGTAGGAATCAAACTCATTCCTCCCACATATGGAAGGTATGGACCATTATCTAAAACTTGGGTATGAAAAAACTATTCAATCAATCATAATAACTAACCAACCATTACCATTCATTCCATTCTCATACCCCTTAACCAAGCACCCCCTTATAAATGTTGTGTCTTTCTACATCCATTTTCATATTAAGCTTTTATAATTACAATTACAAACTTATGAGAGTTACTTATGATTATTGTTTAATAATTAAAATGTTGTAAATATTAGTAAGAGTTATTGATGGTTATTGTTTAATAATTATAATGTTGTAAATATTAGTAATATGATAATTAAGTATTAAGATTTGTCTTTATTATACCTCATATCTTATATTAAAATTTAGGGTAGATTACTTTTTAAATATGAAACTTTGTTTGATTTAATAATACTAAACAAAATTACTAATGATCAAGGTTTCAATTTGTTGTAAATATGATCTATTGTTAACTCTACTGTAAATATTGTTTAAGTGAACAGTGATATAAGTTGGTATTATTCCATGTTAGTGTACACATTATATTTACATAATTAGATTGTAATGCTCTGAAAAAAATGATTATAATATGGTAAAAAAAGAAAATAAGTGTTGCATTATCATCATTGAAGTTATTTTGTTTGAAGCATTTGAAGAAAGCCTGGCAAGTTCATCTAAAGCCAATCGGGTTTGAAGATTTTGAAGTAGAAAAAAGTGTTTAATCTTAATTTTTTCAAAGTCAACAATATGTACTTTGTATTAGAATTAAACTTGGGTCAACTATTGCTAAAATAACTATAACTAATCATTTGGATAGTTGACCCTTACTACTTATTAATCCTTTAACATTTTCATGTTTAGTCAATATGAGATACGATAACACTCCCCCTCAAGTGCAACTGGGACTGGACATCCAATTGTCATTTAAAATAAATGCAATGGTAATTGGACCGGACTGTTAGGACTAGACATCCAATTGGACAACCATCGACTTTGATACCATATAAGAATTAGGCTTGAGTTAACTATTGCCAAAATGACTAGAACTAGTCATTTGGATAGTTGGGCTTTACCATTTATAAACCTTTAATATTTTCATGTTTTGACAATATGGAATACTCTGATACTCCATATGAAGCCATTCTATCTATCCCAAAATCTCTGAAATTCACCGTCACCTAACTCTTTTGAAGACTACAACTAATTTTCAATATGAAGCTATTGAACTGTTACAAATTGTTTCAAAATCTCAATTGGCCTAATTGAAAGAAGACTTGAAAGATTTCACTCTCAAATTTTTTCAAAATTTCCAAAACCCTAAATTGAATACAATGTAAAACTTAATCCATCATTGTCCTGTTGTAGGGATTATTGGACACTATGTATTTAGATAATGTTTATACTCAACTTTCTTTCTCTATTTATGTGTTCATATTGATCTATCCTCTATGCATAATTATTAATCATTACCTTGTGGCTCTTAACCTTAATTCTCTTATAAATTCTTAACCTACTCGGCCGTATCTTAATATCTCAAGTTACTTGTCTATACATTTGTTAATGTTAGGCTATTTCGCTCAAATTCACATATGCCTATTGCATGTTTTAGGTTGTGCAATATAATATATTTATGTACCATTATGCATTGAACTGTTATAATACTTCTAAACTTGAGTATAAATGTTGTATTTACATGACTAATTTTATTTTATCTTGTGTAAATCCTTATTAATTTTATGAAAAAATGTCAATATATTACTATTTGTGGTTTTGGATAAAGGATGATGTCTACTTTATTGAATAATATTAACGATAAGTAAATTGATGAGTTGATGTTGCATAGGTGTTACAGTTTATAATTCAAATTCAATCTCAAGGTGATTGTGAAAAAATTCAAGTTTTACAGTGCCAAACTTAACGCCAAATTGTTGACTTCTTGTCTCTAGATGTTAGTTATAGTTTTTGGTTAGAATTTAGTTGAGAATATGTATAATCAACATAAAATTGTGTGTTAACGTTGTGCTTTTGTAATGTTTATAAATGGGTGGAAGGAGTTCTTGAACCTCTAAAGAACAATGTTAATATAACTGATTTTTAAAATACAAACGCAAACACACATACTTAAAAAAGGAGGACAACCAGGTAAAGGCCAAAAGATCAACTCCAAAAGAAAATTTTAAATAAAATATATTATATATGGAATGCAAGCATCTACCTCACAAGTATCATCTCTTAATTTTAATTGATGTTGTCTCATTTTTTCAATGATACCGATAATATTTTATGCTCCATATTAGAAAAGTAACTATGGATTATACTGAACATTGGTCGGTTATGGGCAATCAATCTTAAACCTCTATGATTGTTGCAATTTTTTGATAAAAATATGGATTGTGTTTGATGTTATTATTTTAAGACAAATATTCAATTAATTATGGCTACTGTTTAGAATATTCGATTAAGTAATAGACTTCATATTAGGATTGCGTGATAACGACATAAACTACTTATAATATGATAATGGTTAATGCTAATGGCTACTTCAAGTCAATGTTGACTACTAAGTAATTTCTTTACATTGTTGATCTTTTTCTCCATAATGAAATGATGGACATTGACTTTAGCATCACAACATTATTAAGAAATTAACCTTTTAATAATAAATGCAAGCTTGTGAACACAATAAGTTACTAGATAAGTTAACATTAAAAAAAACATTTATAGTTATAAGTATGATAACTTCCTAAATGCAATACAAGGCATTCTCAAAGTTTTATATGATCAAATCTTTACATATGAAATTATATTAACACTAGAGTTAGATGCAACATAAACTATATTAGATATCTAAGCTATACAGTAATAAGAGACCTATAAATTAAATATAAAAGTTCAAATATTACATTTAAAACAAATTTTATATAATGAATAACTATACTAACTCATTTCTTATAAGCAACAATGAACTTTGCGGAAATAGCTAATGTGAAAAAGATATTTGACATAATTTCTTACGGTCATAAACTTTCAAATCCTTTTATTACATTGGTAAGAATGTTGGCTAAATTAGGGTTAAAACTTGATATGTGTATGTTCATTTTATCATTTTGATAAGGGTAGTTATTATAGGGTTTACCATGAAAAAATAAAATCAAAATGCAATGACCATATATAACAAAGAAAATCATTATGCCCTACTTAGTGATATTAATTATGAAATATTGTTTTACAATTGTATATCATGCTTCCTTTAACTAAACTTGAGACCATGCCCTTTTACTGTCTACTAAATTGATTAAACAATGATAAATAACATCTTTATACACATTTATGACAATTTTACACTCTTCTCATATGAAGTTTATACCAATGGCATAAGCAATAAAAGCCATATATACCTTATTTACACTTAACATCCTCATCATAATATTACCTAATTCATCATAAACATAATAATCTCTTCTCTTTCTTATTTTCTAATTTAGTATTATTAAGGATAGTCCTCATCACAATATTAATTTGATGACTATGTCTCTAATATTTGCTATCTTATCTCATCTTATTATTTGTATTATCATCTTAAAAATAGTCATCATTACGATATCTGTTTAAAGACTTTATCTTTAATATCCTATTATCTTATCTTATCTTATTGTTTATATTTATCAAAACAAATGTTCTTATCTTATTCTTTGTATTTATTTTTTCCTATTAAATGTTGTGTATAAACAATATTATACTCTTTTTAAAGTGATCGATAATACAAAAATGCTGCATCATTTTTTTTACATGGTATTAGCCTTAAAAAAAATTTAACTTCACAAAGACAACAATAATAACTTATAATTTGTGCTAACAGCGTCAGCCTTTCATACTTCTTCTTCTATGCACCACACTTTTTCAATTAAATTGAGTCAAAAAAATTACCTCATCCAAGGTGATAAATGTTTAATAGACTATGTTTTTATTCTCATATTTATTGTGTTTTGTTTGTTATTTGAGAGTTTTTATTGTTTTTTGTACTTATTATGTGTTTTCAGGTCTAAATTGCTTTCATCTATCAAAATGAGAAGATATACCCATGTAAGGGACTGTGTAAGTGACTACGAACATGTAAAGCTTCAAATATGATATTTTTATCCATGTGAAGATACACGTCTGTGTAAGTCACATACACGGTCATGTTCCATACCCGTGTAACTTACTAGAAAGGTGTAAATTCATAATTTTGATACTCACATGACTGTGCATATTTCAAAAACCCTAATTGAGCACTATAAAAGATAATTTTAAAGAGGAGACAAAGAGGAAGCAAATATAGTTGGAGTTAGAGGCAAAGTTAGAGTTTGAAACACAATTCTAAACCTAGGATAAAGGAAAACACGAAGAATACTGTAGAGATCTGACAGAGAATAGTCTTTCTTTGAAGTTTCAAAGGGATTATTTAAGAGAAAAGGGGATATATATATATATATATATATATATATATATAAAATGGATTCTTTTATTTTTAATTATTATTTTTAACTTTTGATGTTTGATTTGTTTTATATGTTTATGAACTAAGTTTGTTTAGTGCTAGGTAAGATGAACCCTAAGTTAGGATGGATATTGTAATTTGATATTTTATTTAATACAATTTAATTGATTGATTCATCATGATTAAAATATGCATTTTTATTATTGAATTAATATGTTTGGGATATTAGTCCAATATTTGATTTCATATGATTATGATTGAGAAATTATTTTGTATAAATCGATCTACCATAATTGGAAGTATTTGCATGTAAACTGACAGATAGGTTAACATAAATCCTCTAGATTATGGTCAAACTTAATTGACTTTAAGGGTTTTAACTAAAAATTTTAGTTAATCAAATGAGGATTAGTTGTTAATAATCTTAAGATAGGTAGTAACATAAGATAGGAATTTCCAATGTCTAATTATCAATAATTGAATTGCATAATAAATGGTTAATACTTAAGAAATCTTAGGGGGATTTATTATCTAGGTACTAGCTATTTAATATTGATTAATCTTATTATTATCTCTTAGGTTTATTACTATGCCAAATTTTTATTTAAAACTAAACCATGATCTAAATAGAGAAGAGGTTATTACTATTACTTATAGTCCCTATAGGATATACACTTGATATTCACTGACACTATGCTATAGTTCGATAGGTGCATTTGCCTATGAGATCTATAGAGTAGATATTATCCATCATATTAGAAGGATTAGTTCATTCTCCTTTTAAATTATTAAAGTTTATATAGCTTATTTGGTTTAAATTTCATTTCATCACCTTAAACTACACCCTCTACCTCTCATCCTTCCCAACAAATAGCCAACCTACTGATTAAAAAGGATCAAATGTTACTCCCATAGATACTTTCCTCCCTTTCCACGTATGTATTTTCATATGTTATCGGTCTGATATATGATTGTTGGTTTAGTCAGATTTTGGTGGGGCTGGACGCTGCTGCTTGGATCCATAAGATTGATTAATTCTGGCTGAGAATTACCTGCAAAACAGTAAAGGCACGTCGGGGGTTGATTCCCGGTAGGCCCCTTCGACGCTCAAGTCAATTTCTTTTGGGAGTTTTGGTGGCTAGTGAATAAAGAGAATTAGGGTTCTCAAAAATCGTACCTTTCTCATGATGAGGTAATGAATTTATACCTGAAAAATGCTTACTAGGTTTAGGTCTCCTCTTTCAAGTGGACAGTCACCATTTATAAATGGACCGTCTATGTTCAGGCCTGGGCCTGGGCCTAGCACGACTGACCCAACCATAAGCCCCCTACTCCTCGAGTCTGACCAAGGAGAAGGGTCGAAGGAGTACATAAGGATCTTGCAGTTTGACTGTGGGGCAGCTCGTGATAGGCCTTATCGGTCGGACATTAATGCTTAGCGCATGACAGCCTATGCCAGGATCGGTCGGTTGAATGTTGACGCCTAACGCATGAAGGCATCTATAGCTTAGTTGGTTAGAGCGTCAGTCTTGTAAACTGAAGGTCTGCAGTGCGATCCTACGTGGGGGCATTTTGTTTAATCATCACTAACGACACGTGTCCTCTGACAGGTTTTCAAAATTTGAAACGAGGCATCTTTTTAACCGCTGTGCAGCTGTCATGGGCGTCCTTTCAACTGTTGCACCGATTGGGGCATTTGATAGCCCTAATTCGCTCGGCCCAGATTCTGCCACGCGTCCGGTTCTGATTGATGCACCAGTTCAGTTGATCTCGGTGATAACTACTCAAGGTTGACAAATTTCCCTCACTTTCTACCTTGTGTATTCAGTTCTGCAGCATTCTCTCTACTCTATATCTTCCTTCTTGCAGTCACCAGAATTCACCTTAATCCACCGTTTCCATTCCCCAACTCCAGTCACTAAACTAGGTACGTCCTTTTCCTGTTCTTTATCCTACAAACTTCTTTTTTATAGTAATGTCGTCAATTAGTCCTAGGAGTGAGTCTAGACTTAGGGACGAAACCACTTCCTCTTCCTCTGTCGACCGGGAAGTTGTTGCCGGAAGTGTTTTACAGATTGTTGGGCCGCTTGATATAGTGGCGGGGGCAGTGGTAGCCCCAGAGGCAAGGGGTAATGAAGTGCCGGATGTAGAAATGGACGAAGAAATCGCGGCGGATGATCGGATAGATGGGCGAGTTGTTGAGAAGCCGCCGTCCGAACCATCAACGATGACCGTAGGGGAGTTGAGTCGATCAGTCATCAGGACCAATATCCCCTCATTTTGGGGACCCAGGTTGGCCGCAAAGAGTGAACAAATTTACAGTAATGTGGGGGGCTACTTCACTGTTTCAGACAGCTTCTTCTCGATCGGTGGCATGAGGCTTCCCTATGCCCCGATCATCGATGAGGTTTGCCGTGTGTATAAGTTGTTGCCAGCCCAGATCCCCCAAATGGTTAGAGGTTCATGAATGGGGCCTTGCTATGCCACCATTTCGGATGTCCTCCGTCGATCGACATTCTACGGCTCTTTCTGAGATTGAATCAGAGCTCGCTTGCTGGGGCCGGGATCCCCCACTTCTAGTACAGAGATGCGTGGTATCGCCCTGCTGGAACAGCTTCATCGATTAAGACCTGGAGGACCAAGTATTTCTTTATGAGGCCCCCAAGGTCTTCCTTTGAGTCCAGGGAGTGGAGGTATCCCCTGGTCGAGCGATGGAACGATATTTCCAGCTTGTCCTTTATTGGAAAAGAGTCCGAGGTGATAGATCAAATCAAGGCGCTCGGTTGGTATAATTTCGATCGACTCGTTTTGGGGTATCGTGGAGGGATATCGACCGACACGTTTTTAATTAGTCCCCCGGATCGGATTAACGGGCTAGAAGGAGAAACTGCCCCTTTTGGTTGACTCTTCGTAGTTTAATTGCTTTGTTTCTTATGAATATCAACTTCAAATTTTGACCCGCTTTTATACTCGTGCAGGCATGATAAAGGTCAAGGATTTCGCCGGATCCTCCCGTCTCCCAAAATCCAAAAGCCAACCCAAAGGGAAGAAGCAAAGGAAGGAGGCAGAGGCTAGCCAAGACATCGCTCAGTCAACAATGCTAGACCAGTCTATAGCAGTGCTGGCCCTTCCGTCCATTGAGGACCGTCCTGACGGGTCTGCGCCCTTGCCGATCCAACCAGCGAGTGAGGACCGAGCGATCTCAGAGGAAGAGGACGTTCCATCGTTGAAGAGAAAAAGGACCGCTCGGAATCCTGAACGATCATCCTGCCCATCGGATAAGGGTAAGGGAAAAGAGCGTATACCCCGGTTGGACAAAGGCAAGAGGAAAGAGCGAGGGCCTAGCTCTGGGAAGTGGGAGTCCGCGATCAGTCTAGACAAGACTACATCGCTTAAGAATGTCGATGTGGCCCTTTACATCGCTCAGAAGGTAGTTCCCCCTCAAGACGAAAAGTTTTTGGATACGCTGAATAACAAAGAGTTGATTGCTAGCCTCGTCCGTGGTTGTGCTAGGGATCTGGCGTTCGCCTCTGCAATGAATCAGCGTATCGATCAGTTCGAGGAAGTTAAGGGAATGATGGACCGGGAGATTCATGATCTCCTTGAGCAAGTTAATGCTTTGAGAGCTGAGCTTTCGGAGGCAAAAGAGGAGAAAGACGTTTTATGGGCTCAGCTCTCTTCATTGGAGGAGGAGAAGAGCGTGTTGGAGGAAGAAAAGAGCGTTTTGAAAGCTCAACTCGTGTCGGGGGAGGAGGAGAGGAGTAGAGCGGCTGCTTCCAGGAGTGAATTGGAAAATGAATGCCAAGCATTGCAACTCAAAGTTGAAGGGATGGAGGAGGAAGTTCTCAAGGCCAAGGCTAATGCCAAGATGGAGAGCGAGCTTTGCGCAAAAGTCCTCCACGACTGCCGCGAAGCGGTGATTGAGAAAGTAAGGGCTGAGAATAGAGTGCTTGAGCTGCAATACTCTATTAAGGAGCAAAGGATCGAGGCGATCAAACGGTGAAAGAGGCGGTACTTGCATGACGAGTTCTTGGAATTTGCTTGTGATTTGACTCTTTCCATCCTCCGAAATTGCCATGGCGTGTGCATCCCAGACCGGTCGGATGGTCCTTCATTCGAGGATTATGCCGAGCCGATGCTTCCATCAGAGCTCGGCCTTTCGCTCGAGGAGGTGAGGGAGATTGTTGAGAAGGAGGTGGAGACAATACCGGATGAGACGCTGGACCTTAGTTCGGAGTCTTCAGACGATGAAGAAGAGCAAGCTCTCGGCGATGTCTCTCTAACTGCTCCTTCGGATCTTGATCCTGCCTCGACTGCTTTGCCGACCTCTGGAACTTCTCCTGCTGACCCAGCTGTTCCTACTTCTCCCTCTGCTGATTCTCCCCTTGTGTAATAAGACTTTTAAAGCTCATCTGGTTGGGCTTGTGACCAGAACAACTGTTCGATGAAATAGAACTTTTATTTTTGTCCCCCATTGCTTCGATATATTATGTTTCCATGTCTGTCTTCTTTATTATCAATCGGTGGTGAGATTTAAGATAGTCGTTCTCATGGCCGAACGATATTGAGGCCTAGCAATCTAAGATTATTTTTCTCGGCATCGTTTGGTTCCAAGGATCTTGTCTTGGCAACCTGGCCAAAAGTGGTCGAGGCCGAGCGATCCAAGATTAATCTTCTCGGCATCGCCTGGTTCCAAGGATCTTGTCTTAGCAACCTAGCCGAAAGTGGTCGAGGCCGAGCGATCCGAGATTAATCTTCTCGACATCGCCTGGTTCTAAGGATCTTGTCTTGGCAACCTAGTCGAAAGTGGTCGAGGCCGAGCGATCTGAGATTAATCTTCTCGGCATCACCTGGTTTTAAAGATCTTGTCTTGGCAACCTGGCCGAAAGTGATCGAGGCCGAGCGATCCGAGATTAATCTTCTCGGCATCGCCTGGTTCCAAGGATCTTGTCTTGGCAACCTGATCGAAAGTGGTCGAGGCTGAGCGATCCGAGATTAATATTTTTGGCATCGCCTGGTTTCAAGGATATTGTCTTGACAACCTGACAAAAAGTGGTCGAGGCCGAGCGATCCGAGATTAATCTTCTCGGCATCGCCTAGTTTCAAGGATCTTATCTTGGCAACCTGGCCGAACGATGTGGGTGCCGAACGATCAGTTGGTAGAATCTTCTCCTTTTGAACGATTTAGTGAGATTTTGCTTGCCAAGAAATTTGAAACTCCTTTATTGATGATGACAAGGGCGTGAGCCGTTAAAAAACCTGACTGGCAGGGCCAGGAAAAAAGGTACCCACAAGTTGTATACAAGAGTATAAATAAATAAACAAAGAAACATGCGAACTAAAATAAGGCTTATCTATTGGTAGAACGTCCTTAGGTTTTGAGAATTCCAGGGCCTCTGTAACATCTTCCCGTTCGTATCACGCAGGATGTGAGAGTCGTGTCCGGCTTATTTGACCACTTGATAGGGTCCTTCCCATGTCTGACCGAGCTTCCCAGGATGCTTTCCAGTCGCCTCGGCCTTTCGTAGAATGTACCCGTTGACCTTTATGCCGATCGGTCTTCTTCATCTAGTATGACCCGCTGAGTTTCTTCTGTAGGGTCCATCCTCTCGGTTTCTTCGTCGGCTCTTATGTCGAGGGAACTTGTTAAAACTACCGTCCCGTCAAGGGTCCTCGTTTCTGCCATGTAGCACTCCCTAGCAATTCTTTGCTGGCCCTTGACAATACCGACCCCATGAGGTGTTGGGAACTTCATTGCTTGATAATAGGTTAAGACGACTACTCTGAGGGCGTTTTGGGTGGCTCTTCCTATTATCGCATTATATGCTCCGCCAAATTTTACGACCAGGAATTCGACTTTCCTCTCTTTTTGACACGGCCTTTGTCCAAATTTCACGTTTAGGAATACTCGAGCGAACGGGTAGGCTGATGCTCCTGTTACTCCTTTGATAGGTCCCTCTATTGGCAATAGTCGTTCTTCCGGTATTTCCATCTACTTAAACGCATCATAATATAGCAGGTTGACCGAGCTGTCTGTGTCGATCATTACCCGCTTCACCTCACTACCATCCATATTCAAGGTGGCCACCAAAGCGTCATCATGAGAACAGCTAACACCTTCCAGGTCAGACTCGTCAAACGAGATCACTTCATGAACTTGCTTAGCTTGCGGTTTTTTCGTTGCTGACTGACCCTTAGCGATCTGCCTGGCATATCGCTTCCTTCCTTTGTCAGTGGACCCTCCTGCTGCGCTACCGCCAAAAATCATGTTGATGACCCTGACGGGTCGATCATCCTGCTGTTCGGTATTTCTGTCATCTCTAGCTCTGGACTATCTTCTCGTGTCGCGTCGGTCTTCTAAATTCCTGTTCCGTCCTGCTCCATTGTTTGTATCGTTTTGCCTCCAAGACTTCCGCCAGTTATTAGATCGACCGCTCCCGCCTTCATCCCTCCGTTTGGCATTTGTACCGTGCTTCAGGAATCTGCCGAGCTTTCCCCTTTGAATAAGGGACTCAATTTCTCGTTTTAACTCCCAACAATCCTCCGTGTCATGACCTACATCTCTATGGAATCGGCAATATAGATCGAGGTCTCTCTTTTTGAAGGAGGTTTTCAACTTATTAGGCTCTCGGAGAAATTCCCCTTCTGCTCTCATGGCTGCCAGTACTTCCGCATATCGCCTGTTGATCGGAGTGAAGGATTCTCGCCTTTGATCTTTTCGATCGATCGGCTTCCTCCAGCTAGACTGATATTTCTGTCGCTTATGTGAATCATCCGCTCTGTCATTTGGCGAACGATCATCTGTCCTACGTTTCGTATTTTCAGCACTTCTTCGAGCTGGATATATTTATCCACCCTGTTTCTTATCTCCTGGATAGATCTAGGCTGATCGAGGGCCAATGACTTTTTGAACTCTTCATCCCTCGTGTTGCTCATAAGTGCAGCCAACATGGACGAGCAGGTGAGGTCAGGGACTTCGACAGCTTCGTTGTTGAACCGAGTGATGAACTCCCGTAAACTTTCATTCCTTCCTTGGGTCAACTGCATCACTTCCAAGGCAGTCTTCTGCGGTCGTTTACTTGTGGCGAACTGGTTAAGGAATAGCGACTTAAAATCCTCAAAACAAGTAATGCAGCTCAGAGGTAAATTGTTGAACCATCGCTGAGCTCCTTCTTGAAAGGCTGTGCAGAAGGCCTTGCATTGAATGACTTCTGGAACGCAATGCAGGTTCATCATCGATTGAAAATGCTACAGATAGTCGAGAGGATTGGTCCTTCCAGTATACTTTTCTGGCATCGGTATCTTAGTACCGACCGCTGGGAGGCTATCTAAGATCTCTGGGATGAAAGGAGAGCTGTATTGCGTTGGTGGTTGGCCAGGATGAGAATTCATGGCTATGTTGATCCGATGGTCCACGATTTTTTCCAAGGCTTCCGCAGAGTGTCGATCAGCCATCACACCAACCTACCGAGCTGGTGTTTGCTGCTGTTTCGACTAAGATTGTAAGATTTGGCGGATCAATAGATCAGCCGCTTCTTCTATTTGTCTCTGCGTGAGGAAGGCTGGTTGTGGTGCAGGAGGGTTCATGTTGAGGGGGTATTGGATGTGAGGATGTGAATTGGTTCGGGCATCATCCTCTAGGACCACGCTTTGTGCTTCTTGGTCTTGGTTTTGGAATTGTTGTGGTTGATCATGCTGGTGCTCGTTTATGCTAAGGTTTTGGCGTTGGGATGGAGGGTGTGTCTGGTGATCAGAGTGCGACGATGGAAGGGCGGCGGATAGCCGCAAGCTCATTCGTTGCAATGTAAGTGTCGCAACAACAGCTACATCGGGATTCGTCGCCGCCGCCTGACTGATCTGAGTGTTTCTAGACGTGGTGCCCTGATGTCGGGCCCCACGGTGGGCACCATTTGGTTCAGTCAGATTTTGGTGGGGCTGGGAGCTGCTGCTTGGATCCATAAGATTGATTAATTCTGGCTAAGAATTACCTACAAAACAGTAAAGGCACGTCGGGGGTTGATTCCCGGTAGGCCCCTCCGACGCTCAAGTCAGTTTCTTTTGGGAGTTTTGGTGGCTAGTGAATAAAGAGAATTAGGGTTCTCGAAAATCGTACCTTTCTCATGATGAGGTAATGAATTTATACCTGAAAAATGCTTACTAGATTTAGGTCTCCTCTTTCAAGTGGACAGCCACCATTTATGAATGGGCCGTCTATGTTTGGGCCTGGGCCTGGGCCTGGGCCTAGCACGACCGACCCAACCAATGTTAATTTTCTGTTATGATCACAAGATTATGGTGAGAACTTCAGAGTATCATGCATAATTGTTGATTATTGTTAAAGTTATCATTTTTTATTATGCGACAGTATTAGCCTGCTAAGCTTTTCAGTTCTTCGTTATCTGAACAGATTTAAAGATGTTAAGTTGCTGCGTATATTGGTTTTCTTGAGAACTTGGATTTATACATTAACCACTTAAAGTTTTTGGAGATTCTGAGGTGTTATGAATGATGAATTTCTTTTATTACAAGCGGAGTGATGTAAACCTTACTAGCATTTGTGGGGAGGGTAAATGTCAACTTTGCTAAAGCATATTGACTGAGGAGATTTATGCAATTAGTCATTTTAAATTATGAATTGCTAGCACATTAAAATCATATCATCTAGATCGACATATGGATTGTTAAGGCATAGATCAAAATTTAACAGTATAACTTCAAAATATAAGCACTATTTGTGATGATAGTCCATTTTGTTGTACCATGCTTGGATATCTTCGACACCTGGGTTTGGTTTTTGAATCAAAACAATAGGAATGTCTATTGGCTATCTGTTTTGGAGAAATGTTGCAAGAATACTTGCACACTTTTATTCCCAAGCAAGAGTTCTTGGCTCATAAATAATTTACTGCGGGTTAATAGTGGGAAACATCAGGTTTGATCTTAAATTAAAAAGCCCATGATTAGCTATTTTAAAACCTTAGGTCATGTTAGTTGATCTCTGGGTTCATAAACAATGTATCTTAAGTTAATTAGTTGAAGAAAAGCATAGGTAACATATTTGATCTCAAGTTCATCACTATATTTTGTGAAAAATAGAATCCCTGTAGGCTATCTTTCCCCCTTCTTATCACAATCTACTGTATGTTTTATGGTATCTCTAATATGGTCTCAAGCGTAAGATCTACTAACGGGATGATCCATTAAGGAATCCTCTTAATTTCCCTTGTCGGAGTTCTTCTCTTTTTTTAAAAGACCCTATGTTTCTATGCAAGAGGGAGACATGTCGGTGATAATGCCTTATCCTCCAAGCAATATTTCTCTAATAATTTATCCGATACTTTATTCATAAATAGCATAGCCTTATATAGAGGCTAGTTACATTAGTTTATTTAGGATAATACTTCTAACAAGAATAGACCTACTAGTTATAATACTAAATATTTAAATAGACTCCTTCTAAGGTAAGATCTCCTGTTTTAAAGAATGTTATAAATCTCCTATCATTGTGCCCCTCCTCGACAAGGAACTTGTCCTCAAGCTCGAAGCAGTTCAGCTTCCTCCTTTGGGTCTGCCACTTCAAGCCAAAATAGCCGCTTACACTTGTGTTCCCAAGAGTATGGCTCATCACAATTAAAACAAAGTCCCTTTGCTCATCTTTCAGCCATCTCCTCATATGACAAACATTTGAAAAACTAGGATGGGCTACTTCCTATACTGGAGACCAATGTTAGAGAACGTTCCAGGGGTTTGCTATTTTAGTTGTTAACAACCACAAGGTCGGCCTGAGAGCTTTTGATTGTTGCCCAAGCTGAATCGTTGCTTATAGCTATTGTCCAAGTTGAATCGTTGCTTATGGCTGTTGCCCAGGTAGAAATTCACTGAGCTCCTCCCCCCCCAGTCAATCAACTGCTTCCTTTCAAAAGTCCTTGCCATGTTCATGGCTATCCCTGATGTGTTCGGCCCCTACAACTCCATATCTATTCGTATCTCATCAACTAATCCAGTTGTAAAGAGGTCCACCTATTGTTCGGGTCAGAGACTAGTGGTGCGTGCTAATAAGGTTTGAAATAGACGTTGGCACTCCTCAACGGTACTCGTCTGTTTGAGATTGGCTAATTTTCCTAGCGGGTTAGTGCTTAAGGGGGGACCAAATCTTGTGTTGCATTGTGACTTGAAATCCTCCCACAAAATTCTTGGTATCTCTTGTTCCACTTGGTAATACTAGAGTTGGGCCTCCCCTGTCGAGTGAAATGCAGAGTCTACTCATTTCTCTTCTGCCGTCCATTGGCTCTGAAAAAACTGATCGTAATAGTGCAACCAAACCAGAGGGTCCTCTGGACGATTGTAAGTAAGGAATTCTAACTTCGAGGAATGCGGCACCATCCGGGCCTTGGGATGCCCTTCGTTCGACCTCTCCCCTCAACTAGCCGAATCATAAATGATGCTCGCCCCACCTCTATACCCCCTACAATTTGATTCCTTTCCTAGCTCCCTAAATTGACGATTCATCTCTTCTAATTGGGCAGTCGAGCCTCTGCTGGAGCTCCTCCATCTACTAAAAATGATGCTCAACATTTTGCATAAACGCCCTGAGCTCATTTTGGATATTTCTTGAGTCGTACATCGTGTATGGCTCTAGTACCAAATTGATAGCATAAGATCTAGTCACAGGATGATCCACCAAGGAATCTCTTCCTAGCTCCCTAAATTGACGATTCATCTCTTCTAATTGGGCAGTCGAGCCTCTGCTGGAGCTCCTCCATCTACTAAAAATGATGCTCAACATTTTGCATAAACGCCCTGAGCTCATTTTGGATATTTCTTGAGTCGTACATCGTGTATGGCTCTAGTACCAAATTGATAGCATAAGATCTAGTCACAGGATGATCCACCAAGGAATCCTCTTGGTTTCGCTTGTTGGAGTTCTTCCCTTTTTTAGAAGACCCTATGTTTCTACACAAGAAGGAGACTTGTCCGTGACAAGGTCTCATCCTCCAAGCAATATTTCTATGATAATTTGTCTAATATTTTATTCATAAACAACATAGCCTTATATAGAGGCTGGTTATATCAGTTTATTTAGGATAAGACTTCTAACAAGAATTGACCTACTAGTTTATTTAGGATAATAATTCTAACAAGAATAGACCTACTAGTTATGATACTAAATATTTAAATAGACTCCTTCTAAGGTAAGATCTCCTATTTTAAAAGGATGTTGTAAATCTCCTGTCATTCTCATATGGCAAGACGTAGATGATATGTAATGCTTCACCTTGCTTCACGAATTTGTTTATGCACTACATGAAATATGTTTCTTTCCCTACAGATATATTATCATATGTGAATTGGATCATTATAAGTATAGGATGTGGCGTACCAATGGGTCAAAATGTACCTAATAAAGAATCAGTTAAAATTGTAATGTTACGCAGAAAGATGACGAAACTCAAGTCAAGCAAACAACTAGTGGCTCATCTAAGGAAGATTCAGAACATGATGATCTTAAAGGAAAAACAGGAACTAATGAACACAGACTAATAAAAAATAATCAAAGTTGACTTATGGCAATTTTATAGTCGACCATATTTGGTACTCATTTAAAAGAGATTGAAGGTTTAACTATAAGATTTTTACGGTAATTGTCTTCGTGCTCTTTCTATAATCTTATAATACTAAATGGTTGTCAATGCAATTAATATTAGTTCTTACGAAGATAATTGAGAATTTATTTTTATCATTCTAAAATATGGGTCTATTTTAGTTTTATACACTAACATGATTGTGTATTTTTATCATTCTTATGTTTTTGGAATGAAATTTATCTTTCTTAGAAAACATCCTTAAAATGAAATAATAATTCATTTGGACGACATCGTTACTTGTGTGACAGCCACCGTGTGCCGATTAACACGTGACTCATTTCTGATTTCTAAAAATTTACAGAGTCAGACAACTAGACCAAATCATTGGTTGGCAAGGAAAAGCAATTCACAAATCAAGATAAAGATGAACGGTGTTTTCCCAGTGGATGATTTTTCCGATCCCTTTTGGCAATCTCCGGAGAACGAGATGAACCGGAGCGGGTCCGAGTGGGACCTCGAGAAGTTTCTAGAAGGATTCTCCGGCGGCTCAGCTTCTTCCTCCGCCAGTGACAACAACACAGCGCCGTCTACGCTTTCACAATCGACGACGTCGTCTCGGCGCAAGAATTGCGACGATGATGTAGTTGAGATTCTAAACGCACGATTCCACCATCCTCCTTCGCCGCCTACTGTACCTCATGATTCCGACGAGTACCGGAAGCTTCTCAAATCCAAACTCTACTTGGAATGCGCAGCTGTGGCCATGAGCGGGGTATATATGTTTAGGGAAGAGGGAGTTAATTTATGAGTCATTTTGTTGTGTTTATGCACGTATTCGACTTGGAGTTTTTGAACGTGGATGTAAATGTAGGTATTGGGTGCAAAGATAGAAGACTTTCCTTCTTTAGCTAAAGGCCAAAGATTGGATGATGTTAATTTTCCGTCAGGATCACAAGATTCCGGTGAGAACTTTAGAGTATCTCGCATAATTGCTGATTATTGTTATAGCTGCCATTTTTTACTACGCGACGCTGTTGACTCGCTGAGATTTTCAGTTCTTCGTTATCTGAACTTATTCAAAGATGTTAAGTTGCTATGTATGTTGGTTTTGTTGAGAACTTGGATGTATACATTAACCGCTAAAAGTTTTTGGAGAATCTGAGGTGTTATGATTGAGGAATTTCTTTTATTATAAGTAAAGTGACATGAACCTTACTAGCATTTGTGGGGAGGGTAAATGTCAATTGTGCTAGAGCATATTGACTGGGGAGATTTATTCAATTAGCCAGTTTAGATTATGAATTGTTAGCACATTTAAATCATATCATCTGGATCGACATATGGATTGTTAAGGCCTAGATGAAAATTTAACGGCATAACTTCAAAATAATTTGTGATCACCGTCCATTTTGTTGCACCAATCTTTGACACATGGGTTTGGTTTTTGAATTAAAAGAACGTGAATGTCTATTGGCTGTCCTTTTTTTGGAGAAATGTTGCAGGAATACTTGCATGCTTTTATTCCCAAGCCAGAGCTCTTGGCTCATAAATAATCTACTGGAGGTTTATAGTGGGAAAGATCAGGTTTGATCTTGAATTAAGAAGCCCATGATTAGCTATTTTAAAACTTTAGGTCATCTTGGTTGATCTCTGATTTCATAAACAATGTATCATAAGTTAATTAGTTGAAGAAAAAGCATATTTAACATATTTGATCTCAAGTTTATCACTATATTTTGTGAAAAATAGAATCCCTATCTCTAATATGGTCTCGAGCATAGGATCTAGTCACGAGACAATCCACCAAGGAATCCTCTTAATTTCCCTTGTTGTTCTTCCCTGTTTTAGAAGACCCTATGTTTCTACGCAAGAGGGAGACCTGTCCGTGATAAGTTCTTGTTCTCCAAGTAATATTTCTCTGATAATTTGTCTAATACTTTATTCATAAATAACATGGCCTTATATAGAGGCTGGTTACATCAATTTATTTAGGATAAGACTTCTAACAAGAATAGACCTACTAGTTTATTTAGGATAATACTTCTAACAAGAATAGACCTACTAGTTATGATACTAAATATTTAAATAGACTCCTTCTAAGGTAAGATCTCCTATTTT
>JANVCQ010385214.1:0-19585 GCA_025531925.1 Erythroxylum plowmanianum | reverse complement strand
TTCCAATATTAAGTCCAAGCCTTCATTTTAATTCCCAACTTCTAATTCCCAAGCCCAACATAAATATATCTATATAATCACATAATTAAATCAATTAAAACAAAATAAAAATAATTAAAATAACCGAATAAATAAATAAATCCATAAATAATTGAAAAAATTTTCGGGGCGCAACAAATAGAAAAGGCAAATAAATCATTGAATAAAGAGTTATGGAGATCTCTAGTCCCTCTCAAACTTCTAGCTTTGGCTCTCGCCTTCTACTTCAGCATCTTCTCTAGACAAATTTTTGTTCAAATTGAATGGGATTTAGCTCTAGCTCTCGCTTTTGACCTTTCCCAAGCTTCCACCTCTGTGCTATTTTGCTCTTCTTCCCGACTCACTCTATCTTCTTTCTCTGTTTCTCTCTTCTGTTTATCTTATTTTTCCTATCTCTCTGTGCATCCTATGTTTGTGTCTCTCCGTAAGTGAACTAATGAAATAGTGAATGAATGATCCTTAAGCTGCCACCATCTCTTCCTTTTATTCCCTTCTCTTTAGGTTTATGGTCCTGCGCCTTAACGTCATGAGCTGCCATATATTAAACCCAAAATTAATGTTAAAACTTCTCACAGGCGTGCATGGGAGTCATGGGTGTGACTCCCTTGTCACCCCGTGTATTAACCATGCACAGTGGTGACATAAAATCACCACCTTGCACGGTGGTGACTTGGCCGTGACTCCCTTATCACCCCCGTGCATTAACCATACATGGTGGTGACATAAAATCACCACCTTGCATAGTGGTGACTTACTGAGTCACCACCATGCATAACATTTAATGCAAAAATTACGTGATGACTTTGATATTTTAATGCAAAATTCATAAAATAACTCAATTAACATTTATGCAATATTCACACCATGTTCATTCAATTAATCTCACATTTTGATAAAAAAAAAAGCAAGGATTTGTAACCAAAATCAAGATATGAAGGCTTAAAAGTAATAGAAATTAGACACAACAAATTCCCCCACACTTAAATTGTGCTTGTCCTCAAGCATAATAAGGAACACTAGACTATAAAAGAAAAAAAAATGAAAACAACAAATTTCCCATATAATAGTCAAAGATATCAATGATCAATTCAATAGTCACAACCTAAGAACTTAAAACTCATAATACTCCATGAATAAGCAATTCTTCGCATATTTAGCAAAAATCAATAAGCACTTCAATTTAGAGAACCATCAATAAGTGTGATAGACACTCACTCCATTCTCCATCCTCTCAAGCATTCAAAGGTAATAAATATTCACTCATCGTTCATTTCATGTAAGGTATCTACCATAGGCTTGCTTACTAATCCAATCTCCACCACTCATATCAATCGTAAACATCAATCTGAAGGTCTTTATTTTAGTTATAATGGGGCCAAGCTAAGGGTAAGAAGAAGGAATATTGTAGTTTAAAACCACAGAACTAATTAAGCATTCAAAGTCATTCTGAAAAATGACAAATAAAACACTCAATTCTTTCCTCTCACATAATAAAGTTAGCATACCCCATTTTTACATCTCTTCTCTTCTTTCATTTTTCTGGCTGTCTTCTATTTCCCTTGTTTCTTTTCAATTCTTTTTCTTCTTTTTTATTCTTTATTCTTTATTCTCTTTTTTAATTATTTATTTATTCATTTAAAACAAGGAAATTAAGGGAAGAAAAATATATAGGAGAGAAAATTACTACAACCATACTCATCCCTAACTCAAAAGTCGACTATAAGTTATGATTCCTCCACACTTATTGCCTAAACCCGATTATAACTTTTCAAATGCTCAACTTGCCCTTATGGAAGGTGCAATGAAGCGGATAAACAATCAAAGTCAAGGCTCATATTTTGGGTTTAAAGAAAGAAATAGATTCATTTCAGCTCAAGGGGGCTCACTAAAGGTGACATTATGGTGGCTTTTTAAGCTAACAGGGTAAATTCTAATTGCCTTCATCATTTCAATATTTGCATAAGGTTAGGTGATCTCAACTAGTATTTGCAAGCAAGTTCTAGAGTTTTTTAATCATGAAAGAACACTCTCAATAAAAAATACTAGAAATTGGTGTTTAATACTTTAAAAAGGCTCAAATTCTTACTAAAAGAAAAGTGTCATTCATCTATCACAACAAGCTAATGTATTTTTAACCGAAATCCAAGTTAATCAGTCTAAACATGAAAATATACTCATTCACTCATATTATGCATTTCTAATCTTGATTGAGTTCATCTAATGATCATGCATCTCTAAATAATAAATGGGAAAACAATCACACAATGCACAATTAATACACCCCCCCCACCCCCCACCCCACACACATACACTTAAACATCACAATCTCCCTAATGTGACAAAAAAAGATAAAAGAGAGGTCTAGGGCAAAAGATAAAAATTAACACGAATGAGGACAAACATTAAAGACTAAAAGAAATTAAACTGCATGCAGTACAAACAATAAAAAGAATAAGGAAAGAAATACAATAAGAAAGTGTGGTGGTAGCTACGTCAATGGAATGTAAAGCATGGCGTACGAAATTGAGAAGTGGAGACAACTACATAGAAGACAAATAGAAGAGATCAAAAAGAAGGCCTGTGCACACAAAGCACAAATAGATTAAGTCTAGTTTCACTAAAAGAAATAACAAATAACTAAATTGAAAGACAAAACAGAAATGATATGAGTTGCCTCCTATTAGCGCTTCTTTAATGTCTTTTAGCTGGACACCTCAACCGTTATGCCTAAGGTGGATCATCCAAAGTGATTGGTTCCCATGTTGCCTTCTCTTCACTAGTCTTCTTCTCCAAAAATTTTCTACAGGTGCATCGTCTAACAATTGATAGCACTTATCAATCTCCCTCACTAACTTCTTTTCTTTTTCTTCATTAAAGACTGAGAATTCTGCTGTTTCTCCTAAAACAGTTGTGCTTAGCTTTTCGTTCTTCACGTCATTCAAAGTATTAGTAGTGGCCATAAAAGGCCTCCCTAGGACCATGGTGTGCTCCTTCCTTTGCTATTTAACCTCCCTTATGTCTAAGACCACAAAGTCTACAGGAACAATCAATTCATCAACCTTTACCAACACATCTTCTATTATTCCTTTCAGATAAAGGATTGTCCTATTAGCTAATTTTAGGCATATATTGGTTGGTCTTAATTGTCCTAGATCCAGTTTCTTATGAATAGATTGAGGCATAAAGTTTATACTCACTCCAAGGTCAAGCATACCCTTAACCGCATCACCATTACCCATTGATACTTGCACAATAAAACTCCCCAGATCCTTTAATTTGGGGGTTAATTATTATTGTAGCACTGTAATTGAAACCTCTAAAACTATCGCCTTCTTGTTTGGCTCGAACCTCTGTTTCTTGGTGCTTAGTTCCTTAAAGAACTTCACATAAGCTGGAATGTTTCTTATCATACCTAACAAAGGTATGTAAATATTAACTTTGGAAAACATATTATAAAGAGCAAAAAATTGCTTATCTTGTTTCGATTCCTTAAGGAAGCTCTGATATAGGATCGGTGATCTATAAGAATTAATCGCCTTATGTAATATTGATCCTTCATTGTAGTCAGTTGCATGCCCTAATTTTTCATCCTTTTAAACCTGACTTGAGGAGTTGTAGTGCCCATTGCTTCCTCATTATGCTTACTTTCTTTGTTGGGGAGGCTTTCCTCCTCTTGATTACTTACACCAGAAAGATTAGAAGGGGTCTCAACATGCTTATCGATTACCTTACCACTTCTTATAATAGTGACTGCTTATGCTTGGTCGAGTTGACTAGGCAACTTTGTTTTTTGATTGTTGTGCAATTGAGCCACTAGTTGCCCTACTTGGGTCTCAATCCTCTTCAAAGATGCCTCTAAAGAATCAAACCTCTTGTTGTTTATTTCCTGATTTTGAGTTGTGACCTGAATGAACGCATTCAAGCTTTCCTCAAAGCAGGCTTACTTGGTGGGTTTTGAAGTGAGGATTACCCTTTTGGTAATAATTCAGCCCCTAAAAATTTTGGTATTGTTATTGGGGTTGTACTGGTGGATTATTGGTCTTCCATGAAAAATTAGGGTGGTTTCTCCAACCAAGGTTATAGGTGTTTGAGTATGGATCATTTCACTCCCTTGGTTGAAAACTATTGAGTGAGTTTACTTGTTCCTCCCCACCTGTAAAAGGATCACAAGAATATGAACAAATGTTAGCTCTTAATTTGGAATGTTTTAGGATAGCCTTGTTGTTAGCATCTTCACATGCCTCGTTAACTCAGCGAACTGCATATCCAATTCTTGATTTGAGATCACTTCATAAACTCCAACTCTTCTTTCCCTCATACTCTTTTATTGAGAATTGACCCCCAACATTTTGAAGATCTCATATGTTTCTTCGGCTGTCTTCTCTCCTACAGCTCCTCCTGTTGTATTGTCCACTATATACTGACATTATTATGTCAATCCATCATAAAAGAACTAGTTCTGCATGTGGAGTGGAAAATGATGGTGTGAACACTGAATGAGAAGGAGTTTGAGGCATTCTTATGCCTCATGGAATGGTTCTCCGTCCATCAGAGTGAAGGTAGCTGTCTTTTTCCGCAACTCAGAAGTCTTTTGGTGGGAATAAAACTTTCTCATGAACTTGTTGTACTCCTTTTCTCATGTATTCAACAACCCAGGTGGAAGGTCATCAGCCATGCCTTGGCCTAATCCTTCAATGCATATGGGAAGCACCTCATCCTGAGTTAATCTTCATCTAGGCCATATAATGGGAAGTCTGGAGAATGGTATAGAATTCCTAAATGAATTTTAAAGAGTCTTCATAAGGAACATTATAGAATGACAGCAGCATGTTGTAGTGGATACTTTTCAATTCATAGTTCCTAGCTACCTCCCCTAACCGTATGCACAAAGTGGTAGTACCGATTATCAGTCTAGTATAATCCTTCATCACTTGCTACCTTTCACCCATCTCTTAATCTCCTAGTTTGGGTCCCTCGAGATTGTCTTCAAAGTCCCTTAGAAGTCCTTTTATCCGATGTACGTTTTCAATAATAGGAGCAAGTTCACCTTCTTGAGACCTTCTTCCTCACATAAACTAAATAAAAACAACAGTGAATCAATAAGAAAATTACTAAAATAGCTCGATGAAATAACACGACAAAAATGCATGCAATAACAGACAAAAAAATCGACGAAACAATCAAAATCACTTTAGCAAATAAAAACAATCAAAATTAATTCAAGTTTAAAACACTAAACATCTCCCCGATAATGGCATCAAAAACTTGTTGTGCCCAAAAAATTCTGAAAATACTTAGGCTATCCTATTGAAAAGTGTACGAGATAGTTGTAGTTAGGAACCTAGGGTCGTCTCCCATGGAGGTGAAATTGGTTAACTTAAATTAAGCTTGAATCAAAAATAAAATAAAAACAATGCATTCTTAAACATTCTATCCCAATTGTTAAGTGAAAGCTTTTGAGGAAAATTATGAAATTAAATTGAAAAGCAGAAAAAATCAATTGGGAGCAAAGACAAATAGATTAATCGAAATGGAAAAACTCTTGAGAATTAATTTCACCAATTTAATCTCCTATGTATTATTAAGAGAAAATAATTGGATTGTTGTCTAACTAGAATTAATAGTTAGGTTCTAAATCAATTCGATTAATGAACTAGTCTAACTTTCGTATTCAACAAATTACTATCTGAATTAATAAAGAAAACTTGACTACCAATTACTACTTAAGTTAATATATTTCTAGTTCCTAACCTAAGTGTCCATAGTTTCACGATCTGTATTAAACTTCTTCTCTTAAATCTTCATTTAACACTAAAATGATGCAAAGTTTGACCATTATATTACATCCATTTAGTTCAGAAATCACAACAATTAATAAGACAGCATATCGGTAACGCAATCATGCATATTCAACTAAATAGCTACATTAATTCTCAAGAAAAGAGATATGCCCATCATGGATTTCACCACATTCAACATCATTAAACACTTCAATTACATATTAATATTAACAAAAGTATTAAAGTAATAATAAAATAGTGAATACCAAATAGATTATCAAAAGAAAGAAATAACAGTCGGCTAAACTAATAAGAGTATAAGTTAGTTAGTAAAATTGTTGAACCCCGAATTTTTCTTGGAAGTTAGAAATATGAAATGAGAAATTGTTGGTGTCTATTCATGTGTAAAGAAAAGAAGAATTTTTGAATTTGAAATGAAGTAGAAAAGATAGTTATGTACAAGATGGGTTATATGTGAAATGATGGAAGTTATAAGTGAAACTTGTTCATTGAGTATGCTTTGGTGTTTTAGCAATAACTTTTTCTCTAGTTATCCAAATGAGATGACTCTTAATTTGGATTAAATTAGAGAAATAGGGCTAGAACTTATCTGATGAAATCGAGTTCTATTTAGGTCTCGAAGAATTTCAATTTTCGTGTGGAAAGTGAGCATAGACTATTGTTTCAGTATAAGAATAGTTTGGAAATGGTTGGGATATAACTTTTGAATTTCCAAACCAAATTGAATGATTTTGGTTTCATTAGAGAATTAAGACAATAAGGAACATCTTTCTAAAGGAAGTGTTATCAAATTCATTCAATTACATTATTAGAAAAAGGTCTTGATTTTTGGAAGGAGTTAAGCATGACTTAAATAATTTTGAGGTTTTGCTAGATTAATTATTTTATTTGGAGTTAATTATTGTGTTAATGTTGGTAGGATTTTAAGATATGGTTTAGTTGTATTAAGTAGCAAGAATATGTATGTGTGAGGGCTTTTTGGGAAGATCACTTAAGCTTTTAAGTTACAAGGCATATATGTAAGGGTAAATTGGACATTGTTCACTCATTAATGGCATAATTGTAATAAGAAGAGTTGTTGGCTTTTAAAGGAGAAGCATGAACAAAAATGGGAGAGAAAAACAAAGAGAAAAGAGAAATGAGAGAGAGATCGTGGAGAAGAGGAGAAAAAGAAGAAAGAGAGACTAGGTTTCATCTTTGCTTGATTTTCAAGAGGGATTTTCAAGATGCTCAAGAAGGGAAAAATGAAGAGGAAGATTAGAGCCTTCTTTTGATCCAAGAAACTCTTCAATTGGTGAAGAATCAAGGCAAGAGTATGTTTGATTTGTTGGATTTTAGAAAGATTTTGGTTCATGAAGCTTAAGAAATGTATGGGTTTAAGTTTTCTAAAATCAATTTTAGTAGATATGTCTTATGAGTGTTGTGTTGGAAGAAGATGATTTGAGAGACCCATTTGATTTCAGGGTTTCTAAGCTAGGTTTTGGGTTTTCCTAGCTTAGATGGATTATGGGTAGGTTTAGTTTGAGTTTGATTTGTGTTGATTTCATTTGTTGTGATTTTGAAGTTTTAGGGATTTTGTGAAATTGGGGGATTTCCATTTGAATTGGAATTGAAGGAGAATTTTGGTTTGTTTTAGGAAATCAAGAAAAATCCTATCCAAGAGCAAGAGGAAGGGAACATTTGAGGTTGGATGTCCAAGAAAAATGAGGTGGGTTTCATGTTTATAATTAAGTAATGAGCCATTGATGTTTTTTTGTTCAAATCAAGAAAGAAAAATGATTTCAATTACTTCATAAATGTTTCTTTTATTGCTTTTGAATGATTTGTGAGATTGCTATATGTTTTGATGTATGAATTTTTGATGATGAATTGTGAAATGAGGATAGAAATGCATATGAAATATGTCATGCTCGTGAAAGTCAAGTTTTTCAAAAATATGTCATTTGGGCAATTGATTTTCAAGCATGAATTACATCTTATGTGGGTTTGTGATAGTCCCCTAAGTTAAGTCAAGTGTACTTGTCTAAAGGTTTCTCCCGCCTGCCCGCTAGTGGCATGGAGCTCCCTCGCGGACTCCCATAAGTTCACAGCTATGCAAGATCATTTTGTGGGATTGCGTTAGTACGTTCTGTTCACGGCTACACAGGACCCTTAGGAGAAATGTGTAGTACGTTCTATTTTGGATCCACCCAAACCATCTCTGATGTGCTTATGTGTTTATGAATTGTGAAAATTTTGAAAAATACATAAATTGTGTTGTTGTGCTTTTGATTACATGACAAGAATTTTGAAAAATATGTGTTTTATGATTCAATAAGAATTTTCTATGAGAATAAACTTTTTGAACGGTTTTGCTTGTTATTCGTTATAAACATGTTACCCACGAGCTGTAAAGCTGACCCTCCCCTTTCATTCCCATCTCTAGGTGATGAGAAAGAAATCGGGTGAAAGAAAGTCAAGGCATCGTTTGATTTTGCATATGTTGTATCTTAAGTTAGATTGATGTAAAAATAAGACATTATAAATATGTTGAGAATTATGGGATCTTGTATCTTTTGTTGTATTTCGGATTTTTGATATTAACGATGTAAAATGGCTTGGAATGTCATTAAAGTTTTGTAAACATTTATTTATGGCGTTGATGAAAAAAATGGATTTGTGTATGGACATGAAATGTGAATTTGTATGTGGATGACGATGATGAATGTTGAGCATAAAGGGTTGGTATATATATATACATATATATTTACATAAGTGAGACATTATGGAAATGAAAGATAGGATTTTGTGGATGATGAGAATTGGATGCATGTGATGAATGAAATGAGTAGATATTAGAGAGTTTAATGGAATAATATTGATAATTGAAATCGTTATGAATGATGTTGCAATAAAGGAAGTGAAGTTGGGTAAATTTTCAAGTTTCTCATAAGGAGAAAATGTATGTTCTAAATTTAGGAGAAAATAAGTATTAAGCTAGGATGAATTTGATCAAGTTGTCTTTATAGAAGTTGTAGCTTGTCCTCATAGCTTTCCAACGATATAAAGCATGTGATTTTTGGATGTCGGAATTGAGAGATATGAGTGTTTGAGTAGGTGATGTTGCATAGGATGTGTATCCCAATCAATTAGAGTATAGGAAGTGATTTCGCACTAGAAAGAATTGGATTTGGCAAGATTATGAGTAAAAGGAATGATAGGATGGGTTTGGGACCCTTTGTAGGGGTCTTGGAGAGTGGAAATTTAGTTTCACCCGAAGGTTACACGGCCTACCCGTGTAAAATCACACGGGTCGTGTGTTTCTGGCGCAGGAGCACATTTTCACCCAAAGGTTACACCGCCTGCCCATATAAAATCACACGGGTCATGTCCAAATGACAGAATCGTATTTCAGAATCTTCACAAAAGTTGTAGATCTATGAGTCTTCTTTCTAACCATCTAAAATATAAGTCAATCCGACACCTATAGTGGAAGTTATGGCATTTGCGCCAAGGGATGTACAATTCGAGTAAGGACATGAACATGTTGGATTCGTTTGGCCATAACTTCTCCGTCCGACCTCCGATTGAGGTGATTCTTGAAGCGATGGATTCCTAATACATTTTTCTACCTTTAAACAAAATTTTATAACCATTGGTATTAAATTCAGAAAGATTGATGGAAAGGAATTGAGGGGTCGGTTGGGAGAGCATGGTTGGGCCATGAACATACTTTGGTTTCTTGATCATATCTTCTTCTATAGAACTCCGATTGAGTTGATTCTTTCTCCAAAATAAACTAGAGAATTAAAGCCAAAAAATTTTGAAGAATTCAATTGTGAATATTGTGATTCCATTACGTGGGCACGCCATTGAACAAATTGTGAGGAAAATTATTGGGAAGTTATGAGAAGAAAAAAACAATTTGATGATGGTTAAGGAGACTTCATTGGAGTACGCTCACGTCATATGGTTCCGTTTAAGAGTTAGATTTTGAAAACAAGCGGGATCTAACAATTGTGGTATCAGAGTAAGAGTTAGGTTCCAGAAACGGTGCCCGACGAAAATTAAAAAAACAAAGCAACAAATGAGAAATGGAATAGCCAAACAAACCATCGGATGAAGAGTTGTGGAGATCTCCAATCCCTCTCATGTTTCCAGTTTTGGCTCTCAACTTCTACTTTAGCTTCTTCACTAGATGAATGTTTGATCAAGTTGAATGGGATTCAGCTCCAGCTTTCACTTTCGACCTCTCCCAAGCTTCCACCTCTTTGTTATTTTGCTCTTTTTCCCGACTCACTTTGTTTTGCTTTCTCTATTTCTCTCTTTTGTTTATCTTCTTTTTCCCTATCTCTCTGAACCTCCCATGTCTGTGTCTATCTGTGAGTGAAGCAATGAAACAGTGAATGAATGATCCTTCAGCCGCCACCCTCTCTTCCTTTTATTCCCCTCTCTTTAGGTTTAAGGTTCTGTGCCTTAACGTTGTAAGTTGCCACATATTAAACCTAGAATTAATGTTAAAACTTCTCAAGGGAATGTATGGGGAGTCACGGGTGTGACATTGCCTTACACAACCATGGATGGGGAGTTATGGGTGTGACTCCCTTGTCACCCCCATGCTTTAACCATGCACGATGGTGCAATAAAATCACCACCGTAAGTCACCATCGTGCATAACATTTAATGTTAGAATTACGTAACTTTGGTGTTTTAATGCAAAATTCACAAAATAACCCAATTAATGTTCATGAAATATTCACACCAGTTTTACTCAATTAATCTCAGATTTGAATCAAAACACAAGGATTTGTAACCAAAATCAAGATATGAAGGCAATTAAATGTAATAGAAATTAGACACAACAGTAGTAGACTGAAGATGCTAAACATTCCTCTTCCTGATGTCTTTATAATTCACCAGACTCTGAATACACTCCCTCCAAAGTTTAGTAATCTGGTGATGACATATTATTCGCTAGATGAGGAATGAGACTTTAATGCTCTGATTGCCCATTGCATTGCTGAGGAGGAGAAACTCAAGCGTGCTACTCTTATAACCCTCAAAGTAACTAAAGGGAAAGCAAAGATGAAGCCCATTAAATTCAAAAGTAGAAAGACTAAATCTTCTCTACATACTGATGCTGGTCAATCCAGTACTAGTAAAGATTCGCATGACATAAAGAAACCAACAGTATGAGATCTAAAAGGAAAGACTGAGACCATCAGGTAACTCCTTGGCTTATTAATTTATAAATATAATTTCCAATAGTCGCATTGAATACTTAGTGGCTATATAGTAAAACATCTAATCTTGGAGCTTCCACAATGCAGGAGTTTATATCTAGGATAAAGCTAAATAAAGGGAAGAAGAAACTAATGGTTCACAGCAATGAAGAAGTGGAAGTAATATCTATAGGGTGTATATACTGAACCTAAGTGCAAGGTTCATTTTGATTTTTACACGACACATTTTATATGTGATCTCTGTATCAATTTTAGACAAAGAAGGTTAACATTTTATATTTAATGCTTCTGTTGTACAATTGGTGTTTACTACAAAACATAATGGTACAACTTTCTTGTCGTATGGTTTGTATAGAATGTGTCTTACCTCGAATTAGATATATGCTTCTTCATATCTTGCTAAACAAGTCATGAAAAGAAGAATCTTGATGAATGAAAAGTTATACATGGTGTGGCATAAAAGTTTAAGCCATATTTCTAGAGCCAGGATTGAGAGATTGATCAAGGAAAGCATTGTCTCAATCGTAGATTATGATGCTCTGGAAACATGTGCTGACTATTGTAGAGGTAAGTTGGCTAATAAGGAAGAAGGGTTAACTTGTGCTTCTGACTTGTTGAGTTTGAAACATACAAATATCAATAGACCTTATATAGTTGCATTATGTAATTCTAAATGTGTTCTGACATTTGTTGATGATTATTTCCATTATAGTTATGTGTTCTTGCTTAAATATTGAAGGTTGATAACCAACTAGGAAAATCCATCCAAAGTGTCACATCTGTCCGTGGAGGAGAGTATAATAGCAAACATGGTGTTTCAGGACTTAAAAAGGTCTATTTTCCATATATATGGAACTCTGGAATAGTGACTTGATTCACTATACCGGGTAGTCTTAAGTAAAATGGACTGTTGCCAAAAGGCATAACTACACCCTAGGGGACTTAAAGAAGTCAATGTAGAACATGACTAATCTACCTGATTATCTAGAAGTGTTATAACCCTAACTTACACACATTCATGTATGAGGCTACCATACTGAGGTAGTATAATTCTTATAAAGATAAATTGCATGCTTGTTATGCTCATTAATATTTAGTCAGATACCCTGATCACTTTAAAACTACAGATTTTGCTATAGAGAAGGAGGGACCAGGATAGTGGAATCGTAAATAGCTAAGTTTCTGGAATATAATATCTATAATGATGGTGGGCCCGTTAACCCCTAGGATGATAGCAGAGTGGATACTACAATTATTTTGTACCTACTACTCATACAGTTAGATCCGATGGATCTAGGTCTCTATACCGTGCCTGTATAAGAATAGGAACCTATACCTATACATACAAAGGTTCCTGGGGGTACAAGATGTAATCCAGTTATTTAGATCTGCCAGAATGAGACGACCTGTTATCCTATCTGATTACATAGTCTATTAGGTGAATAGGACTATACTATTAGATATGTTATGAATCCAGTTAGTTTTAAAAAAGTTATTTCTGGACCCAATGCAAAATTGTGGTGGGTTGCAATCACTGATGAGATGCAAGCCATGAAGCATAGTAAAGTCTGGGAGCTAGTTGATTTGCAGCAAAACTGTAAACTTGTCAATTAGAAATGAGTTTAAGACCTAAAGGATTTTTGGGACAAAGTTCAACGGTTTATAAGCTCACTCAGTTGCTTGATGGTTCGCTCAGGGAGAAAGGTTGACTTTAATGTTACTTTTTCTCTCATATCCTCGTAGGATACATTTTGAGTGATTAAGGCAATTGTAGCTCATGATGATATAGGGTTATGATAGCTATCAAAATTGTTGTCCTGAATAAAGACCTTTATGAAGAGGTCTATATGGTACAACTTGAAGGATTATAGGATCCAGATGGAACTGACAAGTTTTGCATGTTAATTAGATCAATATAAGATTTACATCAAACCTCCCAAAAGTGATACCTTACATTGATGAGGTTGTGACCTCTTTCGACTTCATAAAAAATAAAGTTAAAGATGCTTTTACTATGAGGTCAGAGGGAGCAAAGTTATCTTCCCATTACTACATGAGGATGATATATTGCTCATATTAAATAACTTAACTATATTGAATGAGGTTAAGTAACTTTTGGTCAAGAACTTTGACATGAAAGACCTTGGCGTAGCATCTTCTATCCTGGGTATTCAGATCCATTGGGACAGATCTCAATACTCATCAGGACTCTCACAGAGTGCATACATTGAGTATGTGTTACAAAGGTTTAATATAGTTAAATGTACACATGTCATAACACCTGTGCCTCATAGTGAGAGATAATCTTTGGCACAGTGTCTAAAGAATAAAGTAAAGAAAGAGGTTATAAGGAATGTTCCTAAATCTAGTACGGTTAATATCTTGATGTATGCTCGGGTATGTACTAGACGGGACATTGAATTTACTGTTAGATTGTTTGGTCAATATCTGGTTAACCCCGGTGTAGACCATTGGAATGCAATCAAGCGAGTGTTAGGATACTAAATACAATCAAGGATTATATGTTGACATATAGCAAAGTCAACATACTAAACCTTGTAGGGAATTCATATTAAAATTTAAGCTATGTGTCCAGATGATTATAAGTCCACTTCAGGTTACATTTTTAAGTTTGTAGATGGTACAATTTCATGGAAGAGTGTCAAGTAGACACAGGTGATTTCCTCGACTATGCATGCAGAGTGCATGCTATGGGGTTGCTTTAGAGGCGGTTTAGTTTATAAACTTAATTTTTTAGTTATCTGTGGTTGATTTAGTGGCTAGACCCATTCAGTTGTACTTTAATAATCTTGCTGCTTTGTTGTTTAATAACAACAAAGAATATCACAGGGTCTTAGCATTTGTAGGTCAATTATTTGATCATGAAGGAGCTTATATGAAAAGGTGACATTAAGGTTTGGAGCATTTAAAGACTGAGGAAATGATAGTCGATCCTTTAACTAAAGGACTTTGCCCACTTATATTTGTGATACAAGTACACAGTATGGGTGTTTGGATGTCATTAGAAATAGTTAGTTAGGGGATCATTATGGTTGCTCCATGTACATTTGTACATTTATACATTTGATGTATTATGACAGTATGATGGTTCATCAATAAAGATGATCATCATTTATCCTCAATAATACATGATATCGTACAATATCATAATGTGTATGAAAGTTTTAAGATTTGTGTCAATCTTAAACATTTAAAGGTCATTGGGCATATGTATAGATTGACCTTAAGCCTATGTCATTAAGACACACACAATTTTATACGGATATCCATAAAGTTTGACATGACATAGGGGGATATAAGTTTTTAATCTCATAAAGGTTCTCTGATGCAGTTTAGTAGTCATTTGGAGAACATAAAGGTTTTCTCTAATGCAGTTTAGCATTTGGTGAGAGGAAACAAGTTTTCTCTAATGTTGTTTAGCATCTGGTGAGAGAAAATAGGATTTCTCTAATGTAGCTTAACATATGCAGTTTAGCATAAAGTTGGAGAAATTGAGACCTACATACGAAGATGATATAATTTAGATCATATGGGTATCATCTTAGTTTGCCCTACTCCATTTTCCCATTCATGTTTGTAAGGTATTAGATATGCATGATTGTATTAGATCTGTGTCGCATATGACACATACATTTGATAATTTTCAGTTTTGAAAGCCTTGCAAGACAGAATGAAGGACTTTCGTTATCTTCGAATCAAATGTTTTATTTTTCAAACTTAGTCAACTAATACAGTTGCGTAGCTTAACCGATTTTTTAAAATTGTTTTTAAACTTGAGTCAACACTACAATTAAGTATTGTCCAAGGGCGAAAATGTTGGACATTTTTACTTTTTCATAAAGTTGGACAACATTTAATTGCAATTTTTGATATTTCAGTAACTTATTGGTTAAGTTACGTAATTTGATCCAGATAAAGATAATAAAGTGGTCCAATAAATGATCTAAATCAATAGGTCGAAGTCTAGGTGGGAAATGGATCCCGATCAGTGTGAACCGGACCTATATCAGGCCTATAATAGGGAAGCCCGATATGAAAGCTACATATAAACATTAAGGTCTCCTATAGTTGCTCATGTCATTCGTAAGCATAAGGATTATCTGACCTGTTAAGAGAGCTTACGTTTTAAGAAAACTGTAGAAAGACTTTGACCGCATCCCGATGAATAATTATCATGAAGACGATGGTAGATTCACGCTCGTTTCGACTTTGGAAAGCTCGTTTGAAGTTATGGAACTGAAATAGGTATTTTCACATTTCTTTGTTTATTGCCCTTTTACATTCGATTCGAGATACGTAACTAAGGTATCGTTATGTGTTATAGATGAATTATAAAATAGTTAATGCTGTTACAAAATTTAATGTAGGATTTAGTTATGGTTAAAACTCAACGGTTTACTTCAGTTGTGTTCTTTCTTATGTTTGATGAACTTATATTATCAACAAGGAAACTGACTCATCCTAAACATTGTTTGTCCTTACAATAATATTTTTAAGAAAATTCAACTTGATTCTTTTTTATAACCATAACCTCTTGAATAGACTTGAAGTGACAAGCATTAACCTTCATTCAAATTTTTAATTAGGTATAAGTTCAACTCTACTTAAAACTTTCAGTTAGGTATAATTTTAAAACAAAAACACAACTAAAGTATGAATCTAATATTTTGAAAATACTAAAATAAAATTGAATAGAATCAAGCTTAGATCTCGATTGACCTATCAGCAACCTTTTTATCATGTTAGTTGCATTAACTACCACCTTTCTTATGTCTTAAATAAACCTTTTCACCAAAGGCATCCTCAATAGTTGTCTCATTCCTAATAGGGTAAATCTAATGAAGGATTGTAAAGTCCTCATATGTAGTAATTTTCTCAAAACTATTCTCCTAACAAACTAACACTTTTTGTCTATTTAAGTTTAGCTTTATTCAAGAGATAAAGAGGTGGAAAGGCTGCAGTAGAAACATGAACCTTCCCCCTTATATTTTTTTTAAAATAATAGTAGCTTTTCATTAAATGAATTCAAATTACAAGAAAAGAGGTAAAGTGTTGGAAGTAGTTTCATTAAAACTACCAAAGGAAACCAATCCATATATTAGTGGATACAAATTTTGTTTGACCATATGAACAATGAGCTAATTGATTCTCCACGTGTTGCTGATTTCTTGACTAATTTTATGCTTGTGATTATAGAAGCTTAAGCATAATCTAATTTGATTCTATATGAGATTAAATAATTCAATTTCGGAGTGAGTTGATTTAGCGAAACTCTGTTGTTTATTTCAATCAATATGCCTATGATAAGATACGAAAATGCAATATAGATGATCCACTTGTCACCTTCAGATCTATATACCCATTTGTCACCTTCAGATCTATATACAATACTAACTCCTCACTCGATGATATCAATCCATTTTGAAGGGGTTTCTGCCAATCTATATGTAAGCATGATAGACTTCCATATTTCGCTGAGAAGTTTCATTGGAAGAAAACATAATTATGGGACTTTAAGTCTATCCTGCAAAGAGTGCACTAGTTTGATATGAATATATACTTTCTAAGCATGTTAAGAGTAGGATGTTTGAATTTGATTTCATTCCAAAATGTGTGAGCAACTTTAGGGAAATGGTCCTTACAATATACAATTTTACAAAATATGGAGGGGTTGATTCATTAAACATTAATCTATAAAAGTGATTTGAATATTTACCTAAAGATTCCAATTTCCATATAAGCTTATCCTCAAGCTGATTCAGTCTAAATTTTTTAAAAAATTTGAGTGTTTTTTTAAAATTGAAAAATATATTGAATTAATGAATGAAAATGAGTTCAACACTTATCCTTTGAGGAAAGCAAAAGATAGTGACCAAACGACATCGTGTGATTCAAGGCATAAAACGAGCTCATGCAATATTCAACAAAATGCTTGGGAACTTCCTAAAGAGCAATAACATAATTCCCCATCTAAATGAACCTCTAGAAGTTTCCAAATTAGGGTAATTCGAAAGCTTTCTTCAACTCTTTCCTTAAATGATAGCTATGAAGGTAAGAGATTTCTTATTTGAGTTTTTCTGATTTGAGATAAAATTGAGAGTTGGATGATGAATTGTTGGAATTGTTAGAATGTAAAATTGAGATGGGATTCGATACTTTTTCATTTAATTTAACTATATCTAGTCTAATGATCAAATTAAGAGGATCATGGGTGGTTTAAACATCATGCCAAAAGTCGGTTAACATACCATTACCAACTTGATTAAGTGTTCCTTAAACTTAATTCTATTTTTTGCAATGAACTTCATGATAGGTGTAGTATTGTTTATAATATGGAAGTTACAAATGCTATTGCCTTTTATATGGTATGCTTATGCCTATTTTACCTACAAAGATTTCTTATTTTAAAGTAATCTCTAGATTTTCTTTGAAAGCAAAACTTGATTCGTAGTTATGGTGGATATGATACCTAGGCCTCTATATTTCTTGTGCTGACACACTTTAAACCGCTTATCTCTATTGCTCTTGTTTTCAAGTCCGGAGCTAGTCCATAGGTAATTTGAAAATATTCTATCAATGGCTTTGTGATTCCTTTTGGTAAAACCAAGTGAGAGGCATAATGCATGATGATAAAAGAGAGTATATACTTGATGAATATTGCTCTACCTGTTAGTGATAACTCATTAGCACTCAAGTTGTTAATTATTAAAATAATTCTATCAGTGAGTGATCTTTAGTCTTTTTGTGATGGATTGATTACAGAAATAGGAACTCTAAGGTATTGTACTAGTATTTATTGAGAAGTGAAATTAGAAATAGTTAATAGTGTAGGGATTAAGATGGTTGCACTTATTGAGACATTCAAAGCACTCTTGTTTTGAACGATATTTAGGCCTAACATCCTCTTAAACATTTTGATAGCTTCTTTTAGGGAGGACACTAATTTGTGATCTATCTGTAGAAGAGGAATACATCATTTGCGAAAGATATACTTATGGTCTTTAACTTCTTACATTTTCCATAATACTTGAATGTCTTGCATTTGTTTGCAATTCTTGATATCAGTTTAATTGGAACTGCCATAACTAGAGAGAATAGGTAAGAGGAGATGGGATCCCCTTACCTAATACCTCTAGTACTTTTGATCAGGACTGAAGGCTCTTTAATGATTAAGACATTGAAAGTGACAATGTTTATGTATTGTTGAATTTAGGCCATGAAATTTGTGGGAAGTTTTAGTGATGACATAATGTTTAATATGAAAGACCACTCATCTAAATCATATGCCTTTTGGAAGTCAACCTTTATTGCACAACTCATGTGAATTCTTTTCTCAGTGTAGTGCTTAAAAAGCTCCTATGTTATCATGATGTTGTCTCTGATGCTTCTTCTAGGTATGTATGCACCTTGTGCTTCCTCAATATGAATTGGTAAAACCAATTTCAACCTTTGAGCTAATACTTTGGCAATGATAATGATTTTGTAAACATTGTTGCAGTAGGCAATATTTCTATAATCATGCATGATTTTTTTAGCATTTCCTTTTGGAATTAAGGTTATAAAAGTCTTATTTATCTCTTTGAGCATTCTATGCTTATTGAAAAATTCAATAATAGCTTTTATCATTAAAAGTCCAATTAAACTCCAGGTTTTATAAAAAAGAAAGTTTGCATTTAGTCTATCAGGACCTAGTGCTTTGTGAGGCTGTAGAGATTTTAAGGCTTTAGAGATTTCTTCTATGATAACTTGTTCAGTTAAAAAGATGGCTTCTTGAGGGACAAGCTATCTTGCAGGATTTCTTAAAGCAATCTAAGTGTGGAGTGAGTGTTTAAGGGGGAGCTTAGTAAGCAGGTGAAGTCTTCCAACAACGCTTTTAGGAGTTAGTTTTAAGTTGAGATTCGGTTTCCTTGATCGTTAGTGGAGATGATTCGATTGATAACTTTTCTATAAGCAATGGAATAATGAAAAAAGGATGAGTTCTTGTTACCATTCTTCAACAAAAGAAATTATAGTTCTCAACTTCAATAAGGAGTGTTCAAATTTTATAGCCTATGAAAAAATGGACAAGGCTTGCTGCTCTTTTTATTGAAAATTAGTTGAAAGAGGATTTGAGTTAATATCATTTTGAGCTTGTTCAAAAGCAAGTTTAGTAGTACATACCGGGTGATACATGCTTGTAATGTTATACTTTTAGAGAAATTTCGACTCTCCCCTTATCCTAACCAATTTCTTGATGAGGATGAATTACTTGTGCTTGTTACTGCATGATTGAGCCTTCTCTCCATAAATTCATTGAAGCCATCTAGATTAACTAAAAAGTCATTAAACTTGAAAGGAGTTTTGATTGAATGATCAAGGGGAATGTGAACAAGGATAGGTGAATGATTCGAGCAGCTAGTGTAACATCCCATCACCGATGGGAAGAGTAAAATAGTAATTTGGAACGGGTTAGGAGTGCTTAAAAGTGTTTTGCTATGTTCATGCCTTCATATATACACATGA
>JANVCQ010384177.1:0-18219 GCA_025531925.1 Erythroxylum plowmanianum | reverse complement strand
AAAATGCGTGACCGACGGGGGCTTGTTTTCGCTGATATTTCCCACTATCGAGTATGTCCGCACATGGCCGCAGTATGTGCCCACGACACCGACAGGCCTCCCGACAATGCCGGTCATGGGGGAATGCTATAATCGATGAGTTTTCGATGAGAAACTGACAATTTGGGCCCCACCTGAGCCTACTTCTCCTGAATTTCCCACTATAGAGTACGCCTGTAGATGGCCGCAGCAAGTGCCCACGGCCCCAACCTGGTCTCCAGATGGTGCTAGTCATGAGGGGAAGGTTATAATTGACGAACCTCGGCTTATTTTTGTTGATTTTCCCACAATCGAGTAGGCCCACACATGGCCACGACAAGTGCCCACTACCCCAACCTAGTCTCCCGACGGTGCTGATCATGGAGGACGACTATAATCGGTAACTTTTTGATGAGAAACTGACAATTTGTGCCCCACCTAGTCTTGTTTTACTAATTGTACCACTACAGAGTATGCCCGCAGATGGCCGCAACAAGTGCCCACGGACCAGACCTAGTCTGCCAATGGTGCTGGTCATAGGGGCCCAGGCTATAATCGGTGAGTTTTTGATGAGGAACCAATGATCCGTTGCCAAATGGGGCTTATTTGCACTGATATTCACACAACCGAATATGCCTACACATGGTCGCGACAAGTGCCCACTGCCAAATCGTGGTCCCCAATGATGTTGATCATGGAGGTGAGGCTACAATCAATGAGTTTTGATGAGAAACCGACAACCTGTGACTGATTGGGGCTTGTTTTCACTAATTTTCCCACTATCGAGTATGCCAGCAGATGGCTATGGCAAGTGCCCACCGCCCCGACCTAGTCTCCCGACGGTACCGATCATAGGGGCAAGGCTATAATTGGCGAGTTTTCGATGAGAAACTGACAATCCGTGGCCGATGGGGGCTTGTTTTCGCTAATAATCAACGAGTTTTTGATGAGAAACTGACAATCTGTGACTGTTGGGAGCTTATTTTCGCTGATCTTTGCCACTGTCGAATATGCCAGTAGATGGACATGGTAAGTCCCCATGGCCCCGACTTGGTCTCCCAACGGTCTCGTTGAAGGAGGCAAGGCTATAATTGGCAAGTTTTCAATGAGAAACCAACAATCTGTGACCGGCTGGGGCTTGTTTACGTTGATTTTCTCACTATCAAATATGCCTGCACAAGGTCACGATAAGGGCCCACAACCCCGATCGGGTCCAATGGTGTCGGTCATAGGGGAAGACTATAATCGGTGAATTTTCAATGAGAAATCGACAATTTGTTCCCCACCTAGTCCTGTTTCTACTGATTTTACCACTACAGATTATGCCTGCACATGGCTGCGGCAAGTGCTGACGACCCCGACTTGATCTCCCGACAATGACGGTCATAGGGGCAAGCCAAGGCTATAATCGGTGAGTTTTCAACGAGAAACTGACAATTCGTGCCCCACCTGGGTCTGGTTTCACTAATTTTCCCACTACTGAGTATGCCCGCAGATGGCCGCAGTAAGTGCCCACGGCCCCGACCTGGTCTCCCGACGGTGCCTGTCATAGATGCCAAGGCTATAATCGGCGAGCTTTTGATGAGGAGCCGACAATCCGTGGCCGGCTGTGGGTTGTTTGCACTAATATTAACACAACCGAGTATGCCTGCATATGGTCGCGACAAGTGCCCACCGCCAAATCTTGGACCCCTAATGGTGTCGATCATGGGGGTAAGGCTACAATTAGTGAGTTTTTATGAGAAGTTGACAATCTGTGATCGGTTGGGGCTTGTTTTCACTGATTTTCCCACTACATAGTATGCCAGCAGATGGTCGACAGTGTCGGTCATAGGGGCAAGGCTATAATCGGTGAGTTTTTGATGAGAAACTGACAATCAGTCACCGACTGGGGCTTGTTTGCTCTGATTTTCCCACTATCGACTATACCCGCATGACAAGTGCCCACCGCGTCATCTTGGTCCCGCAATGGTGTTGATCATGACGGTGAGGCTATAATCGAAGAGTTTTCGATGAGAAATTGACAATTCGTGACCGAAGGGGGCTTGCTTTCACTAATTTTGTCACTATCGAGTGTGCCAATAGATGGTCGAGGCAAATGCCCACGGCCCCGATCTGGTCTCCCGATGGCGCCTATCATAGGGACAAGGCTATAAGCGGCCAGTTTTCGATGATACATCGACAATCTATGACCGACTGGGTCTCGTTTGCACTGATTTTCCCACTACTGAGTATGTCTGCAGCAAGTGCTCACGGGCATGGGGGAAGGCTATAATCAATGAGTTTTCAATGAGAAATCGACAATTCGTGCCACACCCGGGCCTATTTCTGTTGATTTTTTCAATACCGAGTATGCCCGCACATGACCATAACAAGGGCCCATGACCCGACCTGGTCTCCTGATGGTGCCAGTCATGGGGGCAAGGCTATAATCGATGAGTTTTCGATGAGAAACTGATAATCAGTGATCGACTGGGGTTAGTTTTCGCTAATTTTTCCACTACCGCATATGGCTGCACATGGCCATGGCAAATGCCCACGGGCTCGACATAGTCTCCCGATGGTACCAATCATGGGGACAAGGCTATAATCGATAAGTTTTTGATGAGTAACCGACAATTCGTGACCTACTGGGGATTGTTTGCATTGATTTTCACACTGCCGAGTATGCCCGTACAAGGCCGTGACAAGTGCCCACCACCAAATCCTGGTCTCTCAATGGTGCCGATCATGAGGGTGAGGTTATGATCGACAAGTTTTCGATGAGAAACTAATAGTTCGAGACCAACTGGCCCTTGTTTTCATTGATTTTCCCACTTCCAAGTATGCCAGCAGATGGTCGCAGGAAGTGCCCACGGCACTGACCTAGTCTCCCGACAGTGTCAGTCATCGGGGGCAAGGCTATAATTGGCGAGTTTTAGATGAGAAACTGACAATTTGTGATTGACTGAGGCTTGTTACATTGATTTTCCCACTACGGAGGATGTCTGCACATGGTCGCGGTAAGTGCTCATGGTCCTGACCTGGTCTCCCGATGGTGCCGGTCATGGCGGCAAGGCCATAATCGACGAGTTTTTGATGAGAAACTAACAATTCATGCCCCACCTGGGCCTATTTTTGCTGATTTTTCATCTACCGAGTATGCCTGCACATGGCCACAGCAAGTGTCCACAGCCTTGACCTAGTCTCCCGATCATACTGATCAAGGGGGAAGCCTATAATCGACAAGTTTTTAATGAGAAACTGATAATTCATTCCCCACCTGGGTTTGTTTCTGTTGATTTTCCCACTGCTGAGTTTGCCCACACATGGCAACGATAAGTGCCCACGGCCCCGACCTGGTCTCCTGACTGTGTCGATCATGGGGCAAGGCTATAATCAACGAGTTTTTGATGAGAAACCAACAATCTGTGATCGAATGGGACTTGTTTGCACTGATTTCCCCACCACCAAGTATGCCCGTACATGGCTGTGAGAAGTGCCCACCGCCCCATCCTGATCCCCTAATGGTGTCGATCATGAGGTTGAGGCTATAATCGGTGAGTTTTCGATGAGAAACAGATAATTTGTGATTGATGGGAACTTGTTTTTTCAAAATTTGCCACTACCGAGTATCCTAGTAGATGGCTGCGACAAGTGCCCATGGTGTTGACTTGGTCTCCCGACAATGCCGGTGATGGGGAGCAAGGCTATAATCAATGAGTTTTCGATGAGAAACCGACAATCTATGACTAACTGGGGCTTGTTTACACTGGTTTTCCCAGTACTGAGTATGCCTACACATGGCCGTGGCAAGTGCCCGCGGCCCCAACCTGGTCTCTCGACGGTGCCAGTCATGGGGGCAACGCTGTAATCGGTGAGTTTTTGATGAGAAACTCACAATTCGTGACCTGTTGGGGCTTGTTTGCACTGATTTTTCCCAATATCGAGTATGCTCGTGATAGGTGCCCACGACCCCGACTTGATCTCCCGACGGTGCTAGTCATGGGGGAGTGTTATAATCGGCAAGTTTTTGATGAGAAACTAACAATTCGAGCCCCACCTGGGCCTATTTTTCTTGACTTTTTCACTACCGAGTATGTCCGCATGTGGCTGAGACAAGTGCCCACAGCCCCAACTTGGTGTCTCGACGGTGTAGGTCATTGGGGGAAGGCTATAATCGACGAGTTTTGGATGAGAAACTGACAATTCGTACCCCACTTGGGCCTATTTCTGCTAATTCTCTCACTACTGAATATGCTCGCATATGGCTGCGATAAATGCCCACGGCGTCGACCTGGTCATAGGGGCGAGGCTATAATCGGAGAGTTTTCGATGAGAGACTGACAATCTGTGACCGACTGGGGGTGATTTTCGCTAAAATTCCCACTACCGAATATGCCCGTACATGATCACGGCAAGTGTCCATGACCTTGAACTGGTATCCCAACGGTGCAGGTCTGGGGCAAGGCTATAATTTGCGAGTTTTCGATGAGAAGCTGACTATCCACGATTGACTAGGGCTTGTTTTTGTTGATTTTCTCACTATCAAGTATGCTAGCACATGATCGCGATAAGTGCCCACAGCACCGACCTGGTCTCCCGATGGTGCTGGTCATGAGGCCAAGGCTATAATCGAAGCATTTTTGTTGAGAAACTGACAATTCTTGAAAGATTGGAAATTGTTTGCAATGATTTTCCCAACATCGAGTATGCCCGCACATGGCCAGAGCAAGTGTCCATGACCCCGACCAGCTCTCCCGACGGTGCCCTTCGTAGGGGAAGGCCATAATCGGTGAGTTTTCGATGAGACCTCAACAATTCGTGCCCCCCTCCTATGCCTGTTTTTGTTGATTTTTCCACTACCGAGTATGCCCACACATGGCTGCAACAAGTGCCCACAACCTCGACCTGGTCTCCCAAAGGTGTCGGTCATGGAGGGAAGGCTATAATCAGCGAGTTTTCGATGAGAAATCGACAATCCATGACCTAGTAGGGCTTGTTTTCGCTGATTTTTCTACTACCGAGTATGCCCTCACATGGTCGCGACAAGTGCCCATGGCCCCAACCTAGTCGTGAAGGCAAGTCTATAATCGAAGAGTTTTCGATGAGAGATCGATAATCTGTAACCGAATGGGGCTTGTCTTTGCCAATATTCTCACTACTGAGTATGTCTGCACATGGCCGCGACAAGTGTCCACGACCTCATACTGATCTCCTGATAGTGTCGGTCATGGGGGCATGGATATAATCGGCGAGTTTTTGATGAGAAACCAGTAATCTATGACTAACTAGGTCTTGGTTTTGTTGATTTTTCCACTACTGAGCACGCCCACACATAGCCCCGATAAGAGCCCACAACCTCGACCTGGTCTCTCAATGGTGCCGGTCATGAGGGCAAGGCCATAATCGACAAATTTTTGATGAGAAACTGACAATCCGTGACTTGCTGAGGCTTGTTTGCATTGATTTTCCCATTATTGAATGTGCCCACACATGGCTGTCGCAAGTGCAAACGACCCCAACCTGGTATCCCAACGGTACCAATCATGGGGAGATGGCTATAGTCGGTGAGTTTTCGATGAGAAACCAACAATTCATGCCCCACCTGGGCCTATTTCTGCTGATTTTTCCACTACTGAGTATGCCAACACATTGCCATGACAAGTGCCCACGACACCGACTTGGTCTCTCGACGGTGTCGGTCATGGTGGCAATGCTATAATCAACGAGTTTTTGATGAGAAACTAACTATGCGTGATCGACTGGGGCCTCTTTCCACTGTTTTCCACTAACGAGTATGCCCACAAATGGCCGCGGTAAGTGCCAATGATCCAGACCTGGTCTCCTGGCGGTGTTGATCATGGGGGAAAGGCTATAATCGGCAAGTTTTCAATGAAAAACTGATAATCTGTGACAGATTGGGGCTGTTTGTAATGATTTTCCCACCATTGAGTATTCCCGCACATGGCCACAGCAAGTGCCCACAGTCTCGACCTGGTCTGCTGACGGTGTCGGTCATGGGAGAAGGCTATAATCTGCTAGTTTTTGATGAAAAACTGACAATTCGTGCCCCACTTGGGCGGATTTCTGCTGATTTTCCCTCTACTAAGTATGCACGCACATGGTTGCGGCAAATGGCCACAGCTCAGACCTGGTCTCCTAACGATGCCGGTCATAGAGGCAGGGCTATAATCGACGAGTTTTCGATGAGAAACTGACAATTTGTGACTGACTAGGGCTTGTTTTCACTGATTTTCCCACTACCAAGTATGCCCTCACATGGTCGCGGTAAGTGCCCACAGCCCCGACCTAGTCTCTCGACGGTGTCGATCATGGGGGCAAGGCCATAATCGGTGAGTTATCGATGAGAAACTCACAATCTGTGACCTACTGGGGCTTGTTTGCACTGATTTTCCCTATACTGAGTTTGCCAACACATGGCCACGGCGAGTGTTCATAGCCTTAGCCTAGTCTCCCGACAGTGCCGATTATGGGGGAAGGTTATAAATAGCGAGTTTTCGATGAGAAAACGGCAATTAGTGCCCCACCTGGGCCTATTTCTGCTGGTTTTCCACTAACGAGTTTTACCGCACATGGTCGCAGCAAGTTCCCATGGGCTCGACCTCGTCTCCTGATGGTGCCGATCATGTGAGCAAGGCTATAATCGGTGAGTTTTCAATGAGAAACTGAACATTCGTGCCCCACCTAGGCTTGTTTCTAGTGATTTTCCCACTGCCAAATATGCCCGCACATGGCCACGGAAAGTGCCCATGGCCTTGACTTGGTCTCCTGACGGTGCCGATCATAGACAAGGCTATAATCGACGAGTTTTTGATGAGAAACTGATAGTCTGTGACCGATTGAGGCTTGTTTGCACTGATTTTCCCACTACCAGGTATGCCTACACATGGTCGCGGCAAGTGCCTATGGCCCCAACCTGGTCTCTCGACGGTGCCAGTCATAGGGGCAAGGCTATAATCGGTGAGTTTTCGATGAGAAACTAAGAATTTGTGCCCTATATGGGCCTATTTCAATTGATTTTTCCACTACCAAGTATGCTCGCACATGACCGCGGCAAGTGCCCACGGCCTCGACCTGGTCTCATGACGGTGCTGGTAATGGGGGAAGGACATAAACGTCAAGTTTTTAATGAGAAACTGACAATCTGTGACTCACTAGGGCTTGTTTCCGCTGATTTTTCCACTATTGAGTATCCCTGCACATGGCCGCGACGAGTGCCTCCGGCCCCGACCTGGTCTCCTGATGTTGCCGATCATGGAGCAAGGCTATAGTCGGTGAGTTTTCAATGAGAAACTGAAAATCCATGACTGAATGGGGCTTGTTTGTATTGATGCTCCCACTAGCGAGTATGCTCACATATGGTCGTGGCAAGTGCCTGAGGCCCTGACTTGGTTTTCCGACGATGCCGGTCATGGGGGCAAGACTATAATCGGTGAGTTTTTGATGAAAAATTGATAGTTTGTGATCGATTGGGGTTTGTTTTTGCTAATTTTCCCACTATTGAGGATGCTCACATATGGCTGCTACAAGAGCCCACGGCCCCGAGTTAGTCTTTCGATGATGTCGGTCATAAGGGCAAGCCCATAATTGACGAGTTTTTGATCAGAATCGACAATTCGTGCCCCACTTGGGCCTATTTTTGCTGATTTTCCTGCTACCGAGGATGGTCGCACATGGCCACAGTAAATGCCCATGGCCCCAACTTGGTCTCTCAACGGTGCCGGTCATAAGAGCAAGACTATAAACGGTGAGGTTTTCATGAGAAACGGACAATCCGTGACCAACTAGGGCTTGTTTTTGCTGATTATCCCACTACCGAGTATGCCTGCCTATGGCCGCGGCAAGTGCCGATGGCCCCGACCTGGTCTCCCGATGGTGCTGGTAATGGGGGGCAAGGTGATAATCGGCGAGTTTTTGATGAGGAATTGATAATTCGTGGCCGACTGGGGCTTGTTTTCATTGATTTTCCCATTACCAAGTATGCCTCGGCAAGTGCCCACAGCCCCGACCTGGTCTCCTAATGGTGCCAGTCATGGGGGTAAGGTTATAATCGGTGAGTTTTTTATGAGAAATCGACAATTCGTGGCCTACCTGGGCCTCTTTCTGCTGATTTTCCCACTACTTAGTATGTCCACACATGTCTGTGATAAGTGCCTATGGCCCCGACTTAGTCTCCCTACGGTGCCGGTCATGAGGGCAAGGCTATAATTGGCAAGTTTTCGATGAGAAACCTACAATTCGTGATCGATTGGGGCTTGTTTGCACTGATTTTCCCACTATCGAGTATGCCCACACAAAGCTGCGAAAAGTGCCCACGACCCTGGCCTAGCCTCTAGACGGTGTTGATCATAGGGGCAAGGCTATAATCGGCGAGTTTTTGACGAGAAACTGACAATCTGTGACCGATTAGGGTTTGTTTGCACTGATTTTCCCACAAATGAGTATGCTCGTACATGGCATCGGTTAGTGCCCACGACCCCGATCAAATGTCTCAATGGTGTCAATCATGGGGGAAGGCTATAATCGACGAGTTTTTGATGGGAAATCAACAATTTGTGCCCCACATGGGCCTATTTTTGTTGATTTTCCCATTACTGAGTATGTCCGAACATGACCGTGAAAAGTGCCCACGACCTCGACCTGGTCTCCTAACGATGCCAGTCATGCAGCAAGGCTATAATCAACAAGTTTTCGATGAGAAACTAAAAATTCGTAACTGATTAAGGCTTGTTTTCGCTGATTTTCCCAATATTGAGTATGCTCACAAATGATTACATTAAGTGCCCACGACCCCGAGCTAGCCTCTCGACAGTGCAGGTCATGGGGTCAAAGGTATAGTTGGCGAGTTTTTGGTGAGATATTAACAATCCACGACCGACTGGGGCTTGGTTCCATTGATCTTCCCACTAGCGAGTATGCTAACATACAACCGCGAAAAGTGCCCACGACTCCGACCCAATCTCCAGACAATGCCGGTCATGGGGGCAAGGTGATAACTGGCGAGTTTTTGATTAGAAACTGACAATCCGTGACCGACTAGTTCTTGTTTGCACTGATTTTCTCAGTATCGAGCATGCCCGCACATGGCTGCGGCAAGTACCCACGGTCGCGACTAGATCTCTCGACGGTGCTGGTCGTGGGGCGAAGGTTATAGTCACTGAGTTTTTGACGAGAAACTGACAATTCGTTCCCCACCTGGACCTATTTCTGCTGATTTTACCACTACTGAGTATGCCTACACATGGCCGCAAAAAGTGCCCAAGGCACCGATCTGGTCTCCTGATGGTGCCGGTTATGGGGGCAAGGCTATAATCGACAAGGTTTTGATGAGAAACCGATAGTCTGCGATCGACTGGGGCATGTTTACATTAATTTTTCCATTATCGAGTATGCCCTCACATGGCCTTGAAAAGTGCCCATGACCCCAACCTGGTCACTAGATGGTGCCGATTACGGGGGCAAGGCTATAATCGACGAGTTTTCGATGAGAAACTGACAATCTGTGACCAAATGGGGCTTGTTTGCACTTATTTTTCCACTACTAAGTATGCCTACACAAGGCTGCGGTAGGTGCTCACGACCCAGACCTCGTCTCCCAACGATGTCGATCATGGGGGCAGGGCTATAGTCAGTAAGTTTTCCATGAAAAACTGACAATCTATGACCGATTGGGGCTAGTTTTCACTGATTTTCCCACTACCAAGTGTGACCGCATATGGCTATGCCAAGTGCCCACGACCCCTACTAGGTTTCCAGATGGTGCCGATCATGGGGGCAAGGCCATGTTCGCTAATTTTTGATGAGAAACTGGCAATCCATGGCTAATTGGGGCTTGTTTGCACTCGTTTTTCCATTACTGAGTATGCCCACACAAGGCTACGACAGGTGCCCATGACCCTGACCTGGTCTCCCGATAGTACCGGTCATGGGGGCAAGGCTATAATTGGCAAGTTTTCAATGAGAAACTGACAATCCGTGACCGATTGGGGTTTGTTTTTGCTTATTTTTCCACTATCGAGTATGCTCGCACTTGGCCGTTACAAGTGCCTATGGCCCTGAGCCAGTCTCCCGATGGTACCAGTCACGTGGGCAGGGCTATAGTTGGCGAGTTTGCGATAAGAAATCGACAATCCACAACCTACTGAGGCTTGTTTGCACTGATTTTCTCACTACTAAGTATGCCTGCACATGGTCACGAAAAGTTCCCACGACCCGGACCTAGTCTCTCGATAGTGTCGGTTGTGGTAGCAAGCTATAATCGGCGAGTTTTTGATGAGAAACTGACAATTTGAAACCGATTGGGACTTTTTTGCACTAATTTTCTCATTATCGAGTATGCAAGCACATGCCCACGACAACTGCCCATGACCCTGACTTGATCTCCAAACAGTGCCGGTCATGGGGGCAAGGCCATAATCGGCAAGTTTTTAATGAGAAACAAAAAATTCATGACCGAATGGGCCTTATTTTTGCTAATTTTCCCACTACCAAGTATGCCCACACATGGCCGTGGCAAGTGCCCACGGCCCCGACTTGGTCTCCCAACGGTGCCTGTCATAGGGGCAATCCTATAATCGGCGAGTTTTTGATGAGAAACTGATAATCCGTAGCTGACTGGGGCTTGTTTGCACTAATTTTCCCACTATAGAATTTGCCCGCACATTGCTGCAGAAAGTGCCCACGGCCCTAAGTTGATCTCCAGGCGATGCCGGTCATAGGGGAAGGCTATAATCGTCGAGTTTTTGATGAGAAACTGACATTTTGTGCACCACCTAGGCATGTTTGCACTGATTTTTTCACTACCGACTACACTCGCACATGGCCACGGAAAGTGCCCACGATCCTGACTTGGTTTCTCGACGGTGCCGGTTGTGGAGACAAGGCTATAATCGGCAAGTTCTCGATAAGAAATTGACAATCCGTGCCAACTAGGGCTTGTTTGCACTCATTTTCTCACCATCGAGTATGCACACGCATGGCCGCGGTAAGTGCCCATATCCCCGACCTAGTCTCCTGATGGTGCCGGTCATAGGGACAAGGCTATAAATGACAAGTTTTCAATGAGAAACTGACAATTTGTACGCCACCTAGGCTTGTATTTGCTAATTTTCCCACTACCAAGTATGTCCACACATGGTCGTGGCAAGTGCCCACAACCTCGACTTGGTCTCTCAATAGTGCCGGTCATGAGGGGCAAGGCAATAATTGACGAGTTTTTGATGAGGAATCGACAATTCGAGACCGATTGGGGCTTGTTTGCATTGATTTTTTTCACTACCGAGTGTGCCTGTACATGGCCGTGAAAAGTGTCCACTACCCCGATCTAGTTTCCCGACGGTGCTGGTCGTGGGGGCAAGGCTATAGTTGGCGGGTTTTCGATGAGAAACTGACAATCTGGGCCAATTGGGGCTTGTTTGCACTCATTTTCCCACCATCGAGTATGCTCGCACATGGCCGCGGAAAGTTCCCATGACCCCGACTTGGTTTCCCGACGGTGCCGGTCAAGGGGGCAAGGCTATAATCGAATAGTTTTTGATGAGGAACTGACAATGTGTGATCGACTGGGGCTTGTTTGCACTGATTTTTCCACTATCGAGTATGCCAACACATGATCGTGGAAAGTGCCCCCGACCCCGTCCTGGTCTGCCGATGGTGCCGGTCATTGGGGCAAGGCTACAGGTAAGTGCCCACGGCACCGACCTAGTCTCCGAGTGGTGCTAGTCATGGGGATAAGGCTACCATCGACAAATTGTCGATGAGAATCTGACAATTTGTGCCCCACTTAGGCCTGTTTTTTCTAATTTTTCCACTACCGAGTATGGCTACACATGGTTGTGGCAAATGCCCACCGCCCTGATCTGATGTTCTGACGATGTTGGTCATAGTGGGTAAGGCTATAATCGGTGAGTTTTCAATGAGAAATCGACTATTTGCGATCGACTGGGGCTTGTTTGCACTATTTTTTCCATTATTGAGTATGCTCGCATAGGTCCATGGAAAGTGCCCGCAGCCCCGAACTATTCTGTAGACAATGTTGGTCATGGGGACAAGGCTATAATCGACGAGTTTTTGATGAGAAATGGACAATCTGTGACCGATTAGGGCTTGTTTGCATTGATTTTCCCACTACTGAGTATGCCCACACATGGCCGTGGCGAGTGCCCACCCCCTGACCAAATCTCCCAACGTTGCCAGTTATGTGGCAAAGGCTATAATTGACGAGTTTTTGAAGAGAAACCTACAATTCGTGCCCCACCTGGGCCTATTTCTGCTGATTTTCCCACTACCAAGTATGCTCACTCATGGCCACGGGAAGTGCCCACGTACCCGACCTGGTCTCCCGACGGTGACAATCATAGGGCAAGGCTATAATCGGTGAGTTTTTGATGAGAAACTGACAATTCGTGCCCCACCTGGGCTTGTTTCTGCTAATTTTCCTACTACCGAGTATGCCCACATATCGTAGTGGCAAGCCCCCATGGCCCGACCAAGTCTCCCAACGATATCGATCATAGGGGCAAGGCTATAATCGACGAGTTTTTAATAAGAAATTGACAATCCATAACCGACTGGGGATTGTTTTCGTTTCTTTTTATGCTACCAAGCATGCCCGCACATGGGCACGATAAGTTCCCACAGCTCCGACCTGGTCTCCCGACAGTGTAGGTCATAGGGGCAAGGCTATAATCGGCAAGTTTTCGATGAGAAATAGACAATCCGCGATCGACTAGGGCTTGTTTGCATTGATTTTTCCACTATCGAGTATGCCCGCACATGGCCGTGGAAAGTGCCTACGGCGCTAACCCGGTCTCTCGACGATGCTGGTAATTGAGGCAAGAATATAATCAGGGAGTTTTCGATAAGAAACTAACAATTTGTAACCGACTGGGGCTTGTTTTTGCTAATTTTTTCACTACCGAGTATGCCTGCACATGGTTGTGACAAGTACCCATGGCCCCGACCTGGTCTCCCGATAGTACCGATTAAGGGGGCAAGGTTATAATCGAGGAGTTTTCAATGTGTAACTGACAATTCGTGACAGATTGGGGCTAGTTTGCACTGATTTTCCCATAATCGAGTATGTCTGCACATGGTCACGAAAAGTACCCATAGCCTCAACATGGTCTCTCGATGATGCTGACCATTGGGGTAAAACTATATTCGACAAGTTTTTGATGAGAAACTGACAATCTGTGATCGACTGGGGCTTGTTTACACTCATTTTCCCGCTATTGAGTATGCTCGCACATAGTCGTGGCAAGTGCCCACAATCCCGACCTAGTCTCCTGACGGTGTCGGTCATAGGGGCAAGGCTATAATTGGCGAGTTTTTCATGAGAAATTGACAATCTGCGATCAAATGGGGTCTGTTTGAACTAATTTTTCCACTATTGTGTATGCTTGCACATGGCTGTGGCAAGTGCCCACGGGCTCGACCTGATCTCCCGACGATGCCAGTTATGGGGGAAGGTTATAATCGATGAGTTTTCAATGAGAAACAGACAATTTGTGCCCTATCTGGGCCTGTTTCTGTTGATTTTCCCACCACTGAGTATGATTTCACGTGGCCACGGCGAGAGCCCAAGGCTCTAACCTGGTCTGCCGAAGGTGCCAATCATGGGGGCAAGGCTATAATCGATGAGTTTTTGATGAGAAACTAACAATCTGCGACCGACTGGGGCTTGTTTGCACTGATTTTTCCACTACTGAGTATGCTGGCATATGGCCATGCCAAGTGCCCACAGCCTCGACCTGATCTCCCGACGGTGTTGATCATTGGGGAAGGCTATGATCGGTGAGTTTTCAATAAGAAACTGACAATTCGTGCCCTATCTGGGTCTATTTCTGCTAATTTTCCCACTACCGAGTATGCCCACATATGGCCATGGTGAGAGACAAAGACCATGACCTGGTCTGCCGACGATGTCGATCATGGGGGCAAGGCTATGATCGGCGAGTTTTCAACGAGGAACCTATAATTCGTGCCCAATCTGGGCCTGTTTAATTTTCCCACAATCGAGTATGCTCACACATGGCCACGACAAGTGCCCACGGTCCCAACCTGGTCTCTCAATGGTGCTGGTCATAGGGGTAAGGCTATAATCAGCGAGTTTTCGGTGAGAAACCGACAATCCATCACCGACTAGGCCTTGGTCGCACTGATTTTCCCACTATCGCGTGTGCCCGCACATGTCCGCGAAAGTGCCCATGGCCCTGACCTAGTCTCCCGATGGTGCCGGTCATAGGGGCAAGGCTATAATCGGCAATTTTTTAATGAGAAACCGACAATCTGTGAACGACTAGGGTTTGTTCGCGCTGATTTTCCCACAATTGAGTATGCCCGCACATGGCCGTGGAAAGTGCCCACGACATCGACATGGTCTCCCGACGGTACCGGTGGTTGGGGTAAGGCTAGAATAGACGAGTTTTCGATGAGAAATTGCAATTTATGGCCGACTGGGGCTTGTTTGCACTGCTTTTCCCACTATCGAGTATGCCCAGACATGGGCTCGACTAGTGTCCATGGCACTGACAAAATCTCCCAACTGTGCCGGTCATAGGGACAAGTCTATAATCAGCGAGTTTTCCACAAGAAACTGACAATCCGTAACCGACCGGGGTTTGTTTTCGCTTATTTTCCCACTACTGAGTCTGCCTGCACATGGCCGCGACAAATGCCCATGGCCTCGACCTGATCTCTCGACGATGCCGCTGATGGGGGAAAGGCTATAATCGACGAGTTTTCGGTGAGAAATTGACAATTCGCGACCACCTGGAGCTTGTTTGCACTAATTTTTCCACTATCGAGTATGCCCGCACATGGCCGCGAAAAATCCCTAGGACCTCGACCTCATCTAGTGACGGTGCCGGTCGTGTGGGCAAAGCTATAATCGGCGAGTTTTTGAGGAGAAAAACACATTCCGTGACTGACTGGGGCTTGTTTGCACTAGTTTTCCCACTACTGAGTACACCCACACATGGCCGTTGCAAGTGCCCACGACCTCGATCTAGTCTCCCGACGGTGTCGGTCATTGGGGTAAGGCTATAATCGGCGAGTTTCAATGAGAAAGAGTCAATCTGTGTTCTACTGGGGCTTGTTTACATTCATTTTCCCACTACCAAGTATGCCCGTACATGGTTGCGGTATGTGTCCACAGCCCCGACCTAGTCTCCCAATGGTGCCGGTCATGAGGGCAAGACAATAATTGGCGAGTTTTCGATGAGGAATTGACAATCTGCGACCGACTGGGGCTTGTTTGCACTAATTTTTTCATTAACGAGTATGCCTACACAATGCCGCATAAAGTGCCCACGGCACCGACCTGGTCTCCCGATGGTGTCGATCATAGGGGCAAGGTTATAATCAGTGAGTTTTTGATGAGAAACTGACAATCTATGACCGAATGGGCCTTTTTTGCATTGATTTTGCTACTACCGAGTATGCCTGCCCATGGCTGCGATAAATGCTCGTGGTCCCGACTTGATCTCCCGACTGTGCCGGTCATGGGTGAAGGTTATAATCGGCAAGTTTTTGAAAGGAAACTAACAATTCGTGCCCCACTTGGGCCTGTTTCTGTTTATTTTCCCACTGGCTGGGCGTTGTTTGCACTCATTTTCCCACTACCATGTATGCATGCACATCACCGTGGCAAGTGCCCAAGGTGCCAATCTGGTCTCCGACGGTGTCGGTTATGGGGACAAGGCTATAACTGACGAGTTAGTATGCCTGCATATGATCGTGGCACCTGACTTGGTCTCTTGACGGTGCCAGTCATGGGGGCAAGGCTATAATCGCTGAGTTTTTGCTAAGAACCCGACAATTCATGCCCCACCTGGGCCTGTTTATGTTGATTTTCCTACTACAGAGTATGTTGGCACATGGTGGTGGTCGTGGCAAGTGCCCACAACCCCGATGTGGTATCCCAATGGTGCCAGTCATGGGGCAAGGCTATACTCGACGAGTTTTTGATAAGAAACTGACAATCCGTAACTGACTGGGGCTTGTTTTTTTATGCTTTTTCCACTATCGAGTATGCCCGCACTTGGTCATAGAAAGTGCCCACGGCCTCGATCTGGTCTCCCAACGGTGCCGATCGTTGGGACGAGGCTATAATCGACGAGTTTTCGATGAGAAACAGACAATCGACGACTGACTGGGGCTTGTTTGCACCCATTTTCCCACTACTGAGTATGCTCGCATATAGTCGTGGCAGGTGCCCACAGCCCCATTCTTGTCTCACGACGGTGCCAGTCATGGGGGCAAGACTATAATCGGCGAGTTTCTGATGAGAAGATGATAATCCACAACCAACTGGGCCTTGTTTGCACTAATTTTCCCACTACCAAGTATGGTCACACAGGGTCACAGAAAATGCCCATAGCCCCGACCTGGTCTCCAAACGATGCCGGTCATGGGGCAAGGCTATAATCGGCGAGTTTTCGATAAAAATTGACAATCTGTGACCCATTAGGGCTTGTTCGCACTGATTTTCTCACTACCGAGTATGCTCGCACATGGCCGTGGCAAGTGCCCATGCCCCCGACCAGAACTCCCGACGGTGTTGGTTATGGGGAGAAGGCTATAATCGGTGAGTTTTTGAAGAGAAATCGACAATTTGTTCCCCACCTGGGCTAGTTTCTGTTGATTTTCTCACTATCGAGTATGCCCGTGCATGGCCACGATAAGTGCCGACGGCCCCATCCTGGTCTCCCGACGGTGTGGATCATGGGGCAAGGCTATAATCGGCGAGTTTTCGATAAGAAACTGATAATCTGTAACCTTTTTTCACTACCAAGTATGCTCGCGCATGGTCATGACAAGTTCCCACGGTTCGACCTAGTCTCCAAACGGTGCTGGTCATGGGGGCAAGGTGATAATCGGTGAGTTTTCAATGAGAAACTGATAATCCGTGACTGACTGGGGCTTGTTTGCACTGATTTTCCCACTACTGAGTATGCTCGAACATGGTCACAAAAAGTACCCATGGCCCCGACTTGGTCTCTCGACGGTGCCAGTGATGGGGACAAGGCTATAATCGGTGAATTTTTGATTAGAAACTGACAATTTGAAACTAATTGGTGCTTGTTTTTGTTGATTTTTCCACTATCGAGTATGCTCGTACATGGTCGCAACAAGTGCCCGCGGCCCCGACCTAGTCTCCCAACGGTGTCGTTCATAGCGACAAGGTTATAATCGACGAGTTTTCAATAAGACATCGGCAATCTGTAACCGACTGGGGCTTATTTTTGCTGATTTTTCCACTATCAAGTATGCCCACATATGGCCGCGACAAGTGCTCGCGGCTCTAACCTGGTCTCCCGACGGTGCCAGTCATGGGGGCAAGGCTATAATCGACAAGTTTTCGATGAGAAATTGACAATCTGTGACCTAATGGGGCTTGTTTGCACTCATTTTCCCACTACCGAGTATGCTTGCATATAGTCGTGGCAAGTGCCCATGGCCTCGACCTGATCTCCTGACGGTGCCTGTCCTATAGTCGGCGAGTATTTGATGAGAAACTGACAATCTGCTACCGTCTGGGGCTTGTTTGCTCTAATTTTCCCACTACTAAGTATGCCTGCACATGGGCACGGAAATTGCCCACGGCCCTGACTTGATCTCCAGACGATGCCAGTAATGGGGGAAAGGCTATAGTCGACGAGTTTTCGATGAGAAACTGACAATCTATGACTGATTGGGGCTTACTTGCACTGATTTTCCCACTACCAAGTATGCCCGCATATGGCCGTGGCAAATGCTCACGGCCCTGATCGGATCGCTCGAGGGTGTCGCTTGTGGGGGAAGGCTATAATCGATGAGTTTTCAATGAGAAACCAATAGTTTGTGCCCCATCTGGGCCTGTTTTTGTTAAATTTTCCATTATCGAGTTTGCCTACACAGGGCCGTGACAAGTGCCCACTACCCCGCCATGGTCTCCCGACAGTGCCTGTCCTATAATCGGCGAGTTTTTGATGAGAAACTGACAATCTGCTACCGACTGGGGCTTGTTTGATTTGATTTTCCCACTACTGAGTATGCCCGCATATGGCTGTGGCAAGTGCTCATGGTGTTGGACCCCGAAATTTTCTTAGAGTTGCGAGTTATAATTTGACATTAAATCAGAAATTTGTGGTGAATTAGTCATGTGTAAAGGAAAAGAAAATTCATGATTTTTGAATGATTATGTTTAATGTTCTA
>JANVCQ010383551.1:0-19606 GCA_025531925.1 Erythroxylum plowmanianum | reverse complement strand
AGACGGTCTCCTTTGGTCGTTAGGTTTGAGTTTGTTATATAGACACATGGATCCTGGCTTTCGGGAAGGTCCCGGAACAAAAAGTTTTGTTTTTCCGCACCGTGGGCATGTGATGCTCACACCGGGATGTTCCTACAGACTAGTAGTGGACTCTTAAAGAGGTATAATTTGATCTTGGCAAGGGTGAGAAGGTGACTTTTAGAGGAGACAAAAGAACATCATCATCGAGAATTATTTCGACTTTGCTAGCCGACAGGATGATGAGTAAAATATGTGAAGATTTCTTGGCACATGTTGTGGACACCGATATGAATGAAGGAAAGTTAGAAGATTTTTCAATTGTGAGGAAATTTTCAGATGTGTTTCTAGAAGACTTACTTGGTTTGTGTATGAATTTTGTGGATGAATTATGAAATGAAAATGGAAATGACTTTTGGAAATATATTGTGCTTATGAAATCACATTTCTGAAATGTGCCTTTTTGGGCAATATGTTTACAAGTTATGAAATACATGTTGCGTGGGTTTGTAGTGATCCATTATATTCTACCAAGTGCACATTGACTCTGTTAAAGGCTTCTCCTACCTGCCATCTAGTGGCATGGAGTTCCTTCATGGACTCCCTCATGTTACGACTACAGAAAACCATTATGTGGAATTGCGATAGTACGTTCTGTTTACGAACTACACAAGACCATTATATGAGATTGTGTTAGTACGTTCTGTTATTTCTGGAGATTCACAAGAACTCCCCTATGGACATACCCAAACCATTATGATTTGCTTATATGTTTAAAATGTGTTGAAAAGTTTGATGAATGCATGACTTATGTTGCTTATGAATTGTTTGATAAGTTAAGGATTTGAGAAATAAGTGTTTTATGATTTTAATGCGGAATTATTATGGTTATGAAGATGTTAAATTGTTTTGTTTGTTCTCGTGTATAAACTTGTTATCCACAAGCTTTTAAGCTCACCCTCATTCCGTCCCCATCTCTAGGTGATGAGCAAGAGTTCGAGCAATCAAGAGGCAAGGCTTCACTCCAAATTTGCTTATGTTGTATTTTGAGTTAGTTTTTGGAAAGCACGATACTTTAGTTGGATTTCAAGTATTACTCATTCAAGTATGTTTTGTATTTTTGGGACTGAGACCAATGTTGTATTGTGGCTTGAAATGCCCATTAAAGCTTTGTAAAACTCTTTTTTTTTTTGTTGATAATGAATTTTATTGGTGTTTTAGTTCATGACTTTCCAAGTTTTGCATTTCATTCTCATAAGACTAAGATTTGGAAGAAGTGCTTTTGTATATGTTTGTATTTATCTTTTGGTTGAGTTGTTAATGGATTTTGGGAGTGAATGTGTAAGTTTTGGTGTATGATTGTTGGGTTTGGGAGTCTGGGATTGAGGGTTTTGCCATAACGAAGCCAAACTTGGTTGTGGCGAACCTTTCCAGAAGGGTATTTCTGTTGGATTTTGGCAACTTCGCCACGACGAAGGCAAACTTTTACCAGGGCATAATTGTCCAAAGAGGTACTTGGGAATTATCTGGGTTCTTCGCTACGGTGAAGCTAGCCTTTCACTCCAGCTTATTTGTCCCAAAGGATGCGGGGGTTTGATTTGGGGACTTCACCGCGGTGAAGTCAAAGGTTGATCGCGACGAACTTGCCCTGAAAGATCCTCATAAATACTTCCACAGTTTCGCCGTGGTGAACCCACCATTGCTAACTGTGAAATTTTCATTTCAAATTTCATGTTTTCAACTTTCCTCTCCTATGATCTTCACCCTATCGTCCTAACTAGTTGCCTTGGGATTAGTGAAGGGACCGGGCCCAATAGGGTAATACGCTCACGTTCTATGATTCTGGAGTTAGACTCTGAAAATGGGTCCAACATTAGCATATCCATATTAATGACTTTGTTCAAAATTTGAACCTTTGTTTGTTCCCAATTCATGGGTTTCATGATTTTTAATCATTACAACCATCAATATAGCCATGTTAATGCCCGTGTACTACCCAAAATCATAATTTTCAAATAATAAAACACAAAATTAAGAGGAAAAGTGAGGAGGAGGCTTTGGAAACATAAATTGACAGCCTAGGATGATATAAAGAACAAAGAACAAGCAAGGGAACAAATTCAAAGTGGATTTATTAAAGATTAAAAGGGATTTCATCATGTTTCTTTGATTTTCTAAGTATCCTTCAGTTTTGATGTTATATCTTCTATGATTAGGAGCTAAGATTTTGTTGGTACTTGGATTAGAAGAACCTTAGGATAGACCTTGTAGATATTTTTCAATTTAATTTATTATTTAGTTTTATTAAGATTCAATTATGTGTTTTTTATTTATTCTTGAATTAATATTACTAGTATGTTGATTCATGTGTGATTTTGTACAATTAGGATTGAGAAATTCATTGTATGAATAGATCTAGTATAATTGAAAGGAGTTTCATGCAAACATAGAGATAGGTCAACATAATTCACCATATTAGGGTCAAACCTATTAGTGAAATTAACAAATTGATTAATGCAATTTTAGGGGTTTTAATTAGAAAGAGATTTTAATTAATCAACTTAAAGATAAATGTTAATAGTCTTACAATAGATAATAGCTTAGTTGAGAAACTTCCATAGTCCAATGAACTATAGATTAAATTGAAGGGTGTAGTCCTAATTGCATGAGAAGACCTAGGGGGATTCGAATTGCAATACTCATTGTCTTCTTTGATTGTTTCTTAGTTTAATCTTCATTCTAGTTAATCAATTGTGTTGATTTATTTTACTTTATTTTTTTAATTTTGAATTTAATTAATCATCATTTGCATTATTTGTTAGACTAGATAATAGAAATACAGTAACTATAGTAATTCCAGACATTATAGGATTGATTAATATTTGTCGATACTAGCTACAATTGCACAGTGCAGTTTTAATTAAAAATTTTAATCAAGTTTTTGGCACTATTTTCGGGGATTGTAAGAATAGGAAATTCTTATTTTTATTAATCTAGTTATTTTTTATGTAGTTTTTATTTCTTTTTCTTTTTATATTTTTCTTTCTTAATCTTATATTTGTGACTTATTTGTAGGATTTGGGTATTCATCATTATAGCCACTAAACACAATGGAAGGATAGGGAGGACAATATTCTTAGGGGGATATAGTATGCCATCATGTATAGTAGCTTTGGAAGCTTGGAATTAAAGGGATAGTGGCATGTATTTATTTGGCAATTGGGCCCAGACTCAATTGGCTCGAAGTCAACATGTTAGGCCTAAGTTGATCAGGCTTTGGGTCTATTTTTGGGTTTGGGCTGCCCAGGCCCGAGGCCCTATGAGTAATAACAAAACGACGCTATTTTGAAAACTAAAAAAATAAATCAAGGGCACGACAGCCCCAGGCTCAGCCTAACCCATTGCTATCCCTACATGTATTAGGAATCTCAATCGACATCTATAGAATGATGTGACATTTATAAGATAAACACCCCAATTATAATTGTCAAGAACTGGACTACATATGGAGCCCATTAATTTGCATGGAGAACTGGCCTCAAGACACCCCATATGGGAATACTTATAATCTAAAGTGGATATGTTATTATGATGGAACAATTACACTTCAACTAGATTTTCTATGACAAAAGTAGCAAGAGGAGTATCAACATCTTGAAAATGTTCTTATGAAATTTGTTGTTTCAACTAAGGCTACCATCCGTAAAACTAAAGGGCTAGGTGTTTTATTCAGATATACAAACCAGATTTGAGGGAATATGTGAATACCATAACATTGTGGGGTGGAGAGGAACTAGAGGTTGAAGAAAAGAGGATGATATTGTTTAAGAAGAGAAGGAAGAGGAGACAAAGGAAGATGAAGAGGAAGAGCCAAATAAAGAGGCCATTGAGGGATTATCGATAATCATCTTGAGTATAGAGGGCTCTTACTCCCCACAAAACAAACTGTTGGAGTTAATAGTTATTCCTTGTTATATTGACAGTTTGTTATTAAAAAAGGCAACCTAGTTTCATAATTTGATACCATATGTATTTAGTATATTGTAGGATGTTGCCTATTCATAGGCTAATTAACCCTTATTTAGGAGAACAGTTTAAAGTAATTTGTTGATTATAGATCTAAGTTAAAGAAGGGCTTGTTGAGAAGTCCAGCTAAAAGAATTATAAAAAAGAACTAGATGGGAGGCAAACCAACAATTAAGTGTTTTTATTTTGATTGAGTAGTTTGCATAATTTTCATTAGCAGTTTAGTTTGTTTTCAAAGATTTAATATTTTGGTTCTAATTTTGTTACTTAAGATATGACAAAGTTTTATAGGCTATGAAGGCAACATCACTTCTATGTATTAGATTAGAAAAAATTTCATCTGTAATGGATAAATGTTAATGACATTAGATAAGGATAGGAATCTTTTGCTATCAGGGAAGTACTAGCTATCCTCATTCCTTCCATTATTTTTCATAGTTTTCATTGTTCTTTTATGTTTTGTACATTAAAGACAATATATAACTTAAGTATAAAGGAGGGACTTAGTAGTCAGACTTATCAATTTTGTTATAATTAGCTTAATAATGAATAATTAGAGAAATTTTTCTTAAAGGATGTTGATCAAGATGATTCATTTTGAATTTGATTACAATTATGATTTAATTTTTATAGAAAAATAATCATAAGTTTTGATAATTAAATAGGTTTCAATTTAATTAATTAATTTTTAAAATAGATACTTGATTTGCATTATGGTACTTTGTGTATAATTTGTATACGCATTGACTTAAAAGTTAATTATATTTGAGGATGTTTATTAACCTACATAAAAAAAATTAAAGAAAAAGAAAAAGAAAGAAAAATAGTAGTATGTGAATAAATGGGAAAAAATAATTTTACTCAATTAGCTTTGTACTAATAAAACTTTAAAGTTAAAGAGTGGTACTAGTAGCCATTGAAGATAGTGACTTAGTTGAGTAATTGAGAGTATTTGTGAAAAGGTGTTTGCTTTCATGTTAAAAGGCTAGATGACTTTTCGAATAAGTTTTTAAATGCATATTGTTTAAATTTTGGGAATTTTTAAAATAAGGGGAAAAATGTTTAAAGGTTTTAGCATTCTCCTCATGTATGTTCACTTTATGCATTTTAGTGGAATGGTGTGAATTAAATTGAAATTTGATGAATTGTGGAGTGAATTTGATTAATTTAAAATTTGATGCAAGTAACTAAATGTTTAATGATTTAATGAACTTTGCAATTGAATGAATAATCGAGAATCTTAATGGATATCTTCGATGTGTTTATTGCTTTCCTGGAGTACTTCTTATTAAGTTAAAATTAATGAAATTGATTTGCTTAAGGACAAGTAAATGCTTAAGTGTGGGAATTTGATAAATGCTTAATTGTTCATATTTTTAGGTTTATATTTAGTGCATTTCACTTATTTATTTGTTTTTTGGTTTTTTGTACTTAACTCATTCATATTATGTTTTTAGTTTGCAATTCACTTAGTTATAGTAAAAGGAACAAATTAGGACAAGTTTGGAAGATTTGAATATGTTTTGACTTAGTTATAAAGATGATAGAAATCAATATGGGCACCAAAATGCCCATGTTGATGCTCATATACATCAAAGCCATTAGTTGCTACAAATAAATCTCAATATAATAATTACTGATCATATTAAAGATTCTAGCAATATCCAAATACAACATTTATAGATTGTGTTCAAGATTTTAGCAACGGGTTCATACATAAAAAATCTAATGATAAAGAGAATACGATCATTCATACATGAAAACCCAAATCCATAAGCATAGGATAACCTAAATAACTCCTAGAGAGAGAAAGAACAACAAATACAAAGAGAGAATGCATAACTAGGTCCTTTGGTGGCAATATCACATGTGAATTAGTTTCAGGAAGCTTATCCCTCCATGGGTCTCCAAAGGATGAGGGGTTTTTCCTCGTCTTCCCTCACAAAATCGAGACTTCACTCTACAAAACTTTTCATAAACATTTCATACATCTTTTATCGTTGCAACATTGTATTTATAGTGAAAACTAAGTTTTCGAGTGCTAGGTGCCAAAGTCACGTGCGTGAGCTATGTTGTCATGGGCGTTAGTGAGTGTCACGTGTATGAAAAATAAGTTATGGGCATGACTAATATATTAACACCCATGACTTTATGTCATGGTCATGAGCAATTTTTTACACTCTTCATGCTTGATGTTTTCAACATATGCTCTTCATTTTTTGAATTTCCTTGTCTCCTCTTGCTCCAATCCATCTTCTTCTTGCTCCATGAAGAAAAGGAGTGTGAATCTAAAAAAAATAGCTCAAACAATGTGCTTTCAACTCACTTTAGCTCTTATGCTTCTGAATTGTTCCTAAAACTAAATATGAATTAAAGTGAATGTCTTAGGTTAAGTTTTATGGAATAAATGTATAATCAATTAAACATATCAATTTCCCCCACACTTAGGCTGCGTTTGGTTAGATGTAAGATTTTTAATGGAATGGAATGGAGTGGAAAGGAAAGGAATGGAATGGAATGTAAATAGATGTAATACTAAAAAATTGTTGTTTTGGAGGGGTGGAAGGGTCCATAATGTAATATAGTAAAATGTTATTTGGATGAAGGGTTTACAATATAATATAGTGTAATTTTATTTATCATTTTATATTCCATCCTAAGCCCCCCAAATTAGAAGTTTTTTATTTTTACTGTTTACGACGGAATGAGATGTAATATGAAACCCTCCTCTTCCATCTCATTCCATTCCATTCCATTATAAACTATCCTCCCAAATGATGGAATAATATTACATTACATTTTATTCCATTAATAAACCCCCAACCAAACATATCCTTAGATTTTGACCATCCTCGGGCAAAACATCAAAATCAAAGTTACAAACCCAAAACACTTACTCATTTTCCATACTTCCCAATAATAGCTAGTCATAAGCAAGGACGAATAACTTTCAAAAACCATGGCAAGAACTCAACATTCAGTGCTTCTACTCATGATCAATCAACAATCATCACCTTTAGAAATTGAACAATCTAGAGTTGGACTTAGAAAAAAGTGTTTAAATAAGATTACACTCAAACACTATTCATAATCAAGACACTTCACAACTTTGCATATCATTTCATTTCATTTCTCCACCACTTAGATCCAAATGCATAACCATGAATCAAAGGACTTTTCTAGGTTGTAATATGGGAAAGGGAAATGGTGTAAAAGTCTCTAAAGCTAGTAAAACAAAAAAACACTTAACATACCATCAAGTGTAAAAACTAACACTTACTTACAATCATGTACATCAACTAGGATGAATGTAAAAACTATGTTTCATAGCTCAAATTCAAGCTCTCATACTATAAACTGTATGAAGCATAAATCACTTAAAAGGGATCACTCATAAAAAATGATGATAACAATACATTGAAACTATAAGGAGTGAGCCTTCCAAAACAACATCTACCTTATATGCAACATACTCAAATCACCCATTCAAAACAACTTTATGAGGAGAAACTAATCATGAATAACTTTTCAAAACAATTGCATTCCCTCCTTGATATTTTTATTTAAACAATTTTTATTTTCCTTTCCTTTTGTTTACTTTTCTCTTTTTCTTGTCTTTTCTTTCTTCTTTTGATAAAAATTAAAATACACTATATCAACATGGGAATTTCATTAATATGACATAAAATAACATCCCAATAATTATAACTATCCCACACATATGCACACCCCCACACTTATACTCTTATATATCCACAATCATCAATAATTAACAAATGCTCCACTAGCTTTAAGGCTTAAGTAGAAAATTTGGTTAAGTTTAAAGTACATAATGTGGTTAGCCTAAAAAGAAAAGACAATTAAAGCTCAAGGGAGGTTAATAAAGGAAAAATCATAGCAATAGATAGGTTATTTGGCTAATGTAGCTTATGAAGAAAATAATGCCAATATCATTTCCATGTTAATGCATGTGATAAATATGTGGTCTTGAATAGAAAATCAAAGCAAAGTCAGGATGCACATGTCATAAAGTCACACAAAAATGAAAACACAATAAGATTGATATGGATGTGTCATTTTATAAAGGCTCAAAATCTCACTAACTTGTGTCTATCACTAATTACTACTCTTCTACAGATAATGCATATTGACCAATTATAAGAGTAAAAGTACATGCTAAAGTTACCATAATTCTTCTAGTCAATTCACTCTCTAATAATGACTATATAGTCTTATAAGTAATAAAAAAGATAAAATGTTTGTTTGTTTGATTCTCTCTCTCTCTCTTGAAAACTTAAAAATAAGTAACAAACAATCAAAATTAAAAACACACATGCACATAAGAAACAAATGCAAAAATGTAAAGGAAAACAAATAAAGTTCCCTTGGGTTACCTCCCAAATAGCATCTTTGTTTAGTGTCGCTGGCTCGACTCCTTATTTTCCTCATCACATATAAAAATTATGATCTTTGGGCGTTACATTTGCTTCCTCCACTTGACGTTCTTGAGGATAGGGCCTCAGTTGATGATCATTCACATACAATGACTTCCCTATATGTAAATTTCTAATCTCTACTAAGTTTATACAATCTGGAAATATCTCGAATATTTCTTCACCCTTTTCTTCCTCATTTAATTTCTCTCAATCTATTAGGTCAAGGTGAAGGGTTAGTCTTAACAAAAATTATGAATTCAATACTCACCTTCAAGCTAAATGATGTATCCTTTTCTACTTACTTCTTCTTCACAAGCAATTCCTTGAGTAGTCCTCTCAAGATTCGCCATCTCCTTTCACTCTGTAAGGTCTTTGCACTAACATCCTTTGGGCTTGGGTTGAGATGGATGTGGCTCTTCACTTTGTGATGCTAGGTGGTCGAGAGCTTTCATCATCTTACCCACCTAGCTTGCAAGTTCTATATTCTAGACTTTGTATCTTACTAGAATTGTAGCATATCCTATTGAAATTGCATCATTTCTTGATAAAATTGCTGCATACCCTACTGAATTTGCAAAGTATTAGCAACAAAAACATTAACTAATTCTTTTATGGATGTACCTGAGTTGTAATAAAAAGCTTCTGGTCTGAGTAAGAATTGTCATGTATCATGCAAACTATAAGGAAGTAATGTTTTTGGTTATCCTATCCATAACTAAAGTTCGTATGATCACTCCAGACTTGGTTATAGGATTGAGAATATAAGTTATAGAAAAAACTACTTCCTTCCATGTATTTTTTTATAAATATAAATAAATGTTAAAAGATTAAGAAATAAATTTAAAAACAAAGGATAAACAAATTTATACAAAACACTAATTAAAATTAAGAACAAAAACTAAAACACAACACTCTTTGACAATGGCACCAAAATTGGTTGTGTGTCGTAACACTACACAAAATAACTAGACCTAAAACTATAGCTAATAGTAAGTCTAGGTCGATCCCACGGAGAGTGTTCGGTTAGCTTTTGGAATAAAAATAATTGATGTAACACCCTATATATAGAACCTACAACCACCATATGTATGGCAACCAAATTCCAGTATAAATAGTCATGGTATACATTTATAAGGATTGTCATTACACATTTTTTTATTCAATGTGATACATAAACATACTACAAAGTTTCATATCACTTATCATAGTCATCACTTATCATTGTCATTAAAAAGTAGTATTACATCTTTACATTTACATGATAATGTAAAATAAAACATTACAATTTCCTTCATTACATATACAATCATCTTTAGAAAAAAACACACACACACACATTCCAAAGGTACTTTCATTCCTAGCAGTTGGCTTTGGTCCCTACAAATGTCCCCTTTACCTCATGCCTAATATGTGGACCTACATAACACTTATGCTAAGCTTGAAAGCTTAGTGGGGAAACACTTAGTTTGGATGACCACTCACAGTAGTCATCTGCTAAGTACACACATTTATAAACATCACAACTTATATAAATAGTGATGGCATACTTGATCAAAGTATATAATGCAAATATTCTTTTATATGTTATTCCTATATCATAAATTCAAATTTATAAGCCAAATATTGATACTCAATGTTCATTGATACAAATTGTCAATACAAATGCAAATGTTCATTAATACTAATTATTTATGTTGTCATGTTGTATTTCTTGTTTATAATCATTAAGCCTGCATATTCTCGTAGGTGTAGATAATAGGAATTGTGGATATCCGAAGATATCAAAACTGTGGATACCTAAAAATATCCAACTATGGATACCTGAAGGCATCGAACTGTGGATACACTCTAGTCTTGAAATGAAGACACCATTGGTGTCAAACTATAGCAAATGTAACCTTATAAGGATGCCTATTTATCCACCATTGAGACAATAAAGCAGGCATAGTAACATTTCCTTTAACCAGTTCCCCATTTCATAATTCATCATATGATATTCACTTAAACTCATAAAATATATATTAAAGTGCATACTACACACATATGATAATAAATATGTGTACAAATCTTCTTTGTACATGTAAATTGTCTTTAGTATGCATTACGCTCACTCTTAAAATTCCAATGTTTAATCACCCAATTCATATGTGGTAAGTCCTATTTCATTTATTTCTAGGTGTTTAGAAAGTTTAATACACATTTAAAAAAGTTTAGATAAGATGCGGTAAAAAAAACAGAAATGAAAACAAGCTCACGATTGTGAAAGAAGACCCTTCTCTAGGGTCGCGATCATGTTTAAAATGTCATGGTCATAATAGAAGAGTTTTCTATTATATCATGATCTTGATAGCCATGTCACGCTCGTGACAAAAGATCTTGATAATGTGTCATGATTCACCATTCATACCTCTATTTGTTCCATAATATGCATATAGAAAAAGTTTGAATTTAGGTTTTGGGATATTCTAAAAAATTGTTCCAGTATGTTTATAGTTTCCAAAGCACTAAAATTAAATATATTTAAACTTCTAAATCATGAGAAATAGACCAAACATCACAAGTTGCTCCAAAATAAGGACAACTTTTAGTTACCAAATTTGATGTCATTTTCCAATGTCATAAAGATATAATTAAGCTAGAGTATCTTCTATAGATTTCTATTTCTATGTCTTAGGTTTCATATGCAACTAAAATCAACCAATTTAGAGGTAGTTAGGTTGAGTTATGACCCAAATAATGTGACTGGTTTAAACAAACCTAAGACAAAATTCCACTACACGATACTCTCTTGTCATATTCAACGAATTCCATGCAAGGTGACACCAAAACAACACCAACACACCATCCCAACAACTATTCCATATCCAAATGAGTCTTTTCATCCATTCAAACATACACACAAAGAGAAGTTAAACTAAGTGTAGTCCCAATCTTATAATTGGCCAAGCAATTATACTATTGCCTTTCCTTTTTTTCCTCTTTGGCTTTGCTTGATTCACCGAGTATAAAAAGCACAAATGCACATGTCAATCCCAATTCCAATCTTATAATTCCAACTCTTAAAAGAAAAACAAGAAAAAATAAAGATGATGAGAAAACCACTAACTTTTACCATGATTTCCACTTAAGATTAGTTTGATTCCTTACATGCCAAATGATGGGATGATGAAGATGAAGTTAGAGAAAATGAAAGAGGAAAAATATGGAATTCAAAACCTAAAATGTCATCCCTATCTCCTCTCCATGTGCCCATTTTATACACTTTCAAGACTTACACACATGCTTAATCCCTATTGGATACACATGTTTTATTCTTATTGTTCATACATACGTTAATCCAACTAGTTCATGTGTTGACTATAGGAAAATTGCACATTGGTCCTTCTTCTTCCTTTCATTCCCACATTAGCATATAATCTCATCAATTAATTTCATTTTCATCCATATTTCACGTCTAAGTATGTATGTCCATGTTGAAATGAACATATTACCCATTTACGCATGTCTTTTACATTAAGTACCCTTATGTCTCTTACTATGCTTAGGTGCTCTTAATTCGTTATGTTCACTTCTTAATATACCCTAGACAAGCTATAATAGTAATAGGGTATATGTTGGGGCTTTACATTTCTCTCCCCCTTAAAAAGAATTTTGTCCTTGAAATTCATACCTTTATTGAATAACAACGTGTATTGAGTTCTCATCATCGATTCGAGTTCCCAAGTTTCCACTTCAATGCTATAATGTTGCCAGAGCACCTTTACAAGAGGAATTTACTTGTTCCTTAACTGTCTCACTTCTTTATATAGGATTTCCTTCTACTCTTCATCATATGAGAAGTTTGGTTAGATCTTTATCTCTTGTACCGATAACATATATAAATCATTCGATCGGTATCCTCGTAGCATAGAAACATGTAATACATCATGCAACTTGGATAGTTCCATAAGAAAAGCCAACCTATATGCCACTGGTCCAATCCTTTCAAAGATTTCATACAAACCTATAAATCTAGGACTAAGTTTTCCCTTTTCTCGAATGTTAACACCTTTCTCCAGGATGAAACTTTCAATAAAACTTTTCCACCTACCATATATTCAATATCTTTCCTCTTTAAATCATCGTATGATTTTTGTCTATCACTTACGACCTCTAATCTCTGTTGAATAACCTCACCTTCTCTTATGTGTCTTTGACTATGTCAGATCTAATCATCTTGTTCTCAGTCAGTTCAGTCTAATAAATTGGGGTTCTACATTTTTTGTCATATAATGCTTCATATGGTGCTATGCCTATACTTGACTAATAACTCTTATTATAGACAAATTCTACCAAAGGAATGTACCTATCCCAACTAACTGGAAATTCCATAACATATGATCTAACCATGTTTTCTAGCACTTGTATAACTCTTTTAGATTACTCATTCATTTATGGGTGAAAGGATCTGTTGAAGCTCAGCCAAGTACCCAAGGATGCTTGCAAACTTTTCCAAAATCTTGATGTAAATTGTGGATCTTGATTAGAAACAATTGACAATGACACTCCATGTAGCCAAAAAATCTCATTTATATACAACTCAGTTAACTGATCCATAGAATAATCAAGTTGGATAGGCATAAATTAAGGTGATTTAGTGAGCCTATCTACTATAACCCATACTGCATCATGCTTTCTTTGTGTGAGGGGTAGACCTATTACAAATTCCATAGTGATGTTATCCCATTTCCACTATAGAATTGGAATGGGATTCAATAGGGCAGACCGAACTTGATGTTTAGTTTTCACCTATTGACAAGTCAAGCATTTGGATATATACTCCACTACATCACGCTTCATTCCTAGCCACTAGTAATGTTGTTTCAAGTTTTAGTATTTCTTGTTACCCCTAAGATGCATAGTGAATGTAGTATTATGGGCTTCATGTAATAACTTCTTCTTTAATTCCTTTACCACCGTCGCACATAATCTACTCTTAAAGTACAAACTTCTATTATCTGTCACCATAAATCAATTTGTTTCCCTTCTTGCACTACTCATAAAATTTGTACAACTTTACATCATCTATTTATGCATGTACCATCATCGGTCTTAATTTAGGACTCGCTTTTAACTAAGCTATCAAAGCTTTATCTGGGGCAAATCTCCATCCACTATGTTGTAATGATAGAGCTTAAATAAACTTCCTACTCAAAGCCTCTGCTAACACATTAGCTTTTCCTTGGTAGTAGTCAACTATGCAATGATAGTCCTTAAGCAATTCTATCCAATGTCGTTGCCTCAAATTTAGCTCCTTTTATGTTAGCAAGTACTTCAAACTCTTGTGATTCGTGTATACTCTGCATCTTTTGCTATATAAGTAGTGCCACCAAATTTTCAAGGCAAACACCACTGCTGCCAATTCTAAATCATGTATAGGGTAGTTTTGTTCATGTGTCTTTAACTGTTTAGAGGCATAAGCCACCACTTTCCCATCTTGCATCAGTACACAACCTAGATCATTCCTAGAAACATCACTATATATGACTTACTCTTTGGTTGGAATTGGTTGTGTCAACACTGAAGCTTTAGTGAGCATCTTCGTTAACTGCTCAAAACTAGCTTGGCATCTATCATTCCATTTAAACTTTGTACTTTTTCGAAGTAAATTTGTGATTGGAGTAGTAATTATTAAGAACCCTTTGACAAAGCATCGATAATAACCATCCAAGAAAACTTCTCACTTCTGTCACATTCTGAGGCTCCAATTGACAATTACCTCAATTTTTCTGGGATTTACCCTGATACCTTTTGAAGACATGATGTGATCGAAGAAAAAAACTTCCCTTAGCCAAAAATAACATTTGCTTAATTTGGAAAATAATTGTTTCTCCCTCAAAGTCTATAACACAATTCTCAAATACTGACCATGTTCCTCTTCATTCCTCGAATAGAACAATATGTCATCTATAATCACCATAAAAAATTGGTCTAAATATGGTCTAAATATTCTATTCATCAAATATATGAAAGCAACTAGTGCATTAGTTAGCTCGAAAGGCATCACTAGGTACTCGTAATAACCATATCAGGTCCTGAATACAATCTTTGGAACATCTATTACCTGATGCTGGTAATAACCCGACCATAAATCAATCTTATAGAACACTCCTTCACCTTTCAACTGATCAAACAAATCTTCTATTATGGGCAGTGGATACTTATTCTTTATAGTCACCTTGTTCAACTATCTATAGTCTATACACATTCATAGGGTGTCATCCTTTTTTTGGCAAAAAAGATTGGCGCTCCTTATTTTAACACACTAGGCTAAATAAATCCCTTGTCCAAAAGCTCCTATCATTGAATCTTCAACTCTTTTAACTATATAAGAGCCATTCTATAAGGTGCCCTTGAAATAGGAGTAGTACCAAATAAAATTTCAATAGATAATTCTACCTTCCTCTTAGATGGCAAACCTAGTAACTCTTCTAGAAACACATCAGGAAACTCATTTACTACCAGTATGTCTTGTCAGTTCACCTTCTCCCTTTTTGACCCAAATACTAAAGCCAAATACGCTTCACAACCTTTTCTAAGAAGTCATCTTGCTTGCATAACTAATATCACATTAGTCAAAAGACTAGACTGAATACTATGCACCACTGTTTTTGAATCATCAAAATCTTTATACACAACTATTTTCAACCCACAATCAACTATAGCTTGGTGTTTGGACAACTAATCCATGCCCAAGATCAAGTCAAATTGATAGAAGGGTAGCTCTATTAGATTAGTATCAAACTATTTCCCATGGATCATAATAGAGCAATCTTTATACTCTTTATTCACATATATGTTATAGACTAATAGACTAGTTACATGTATATTATAGGCTAGTTGATCTACTGATAACATCCTATCACACACTTCTCTAGTGCAAATGTATGAATGACTAGAATCGGGATCTACTATCAATGCATGTATATCAAGATCAAAGAGAGAGAGGTACCAGTTATAACTTCTAGGGTGCCCTATTCCTCATAAGCCTTTATAGCATATGTTCATACTTGATCGGCTGATGTTGCAGATGATCAACAGACTTAGATATTATGCTAAGAGTGGCCCTAGGCTAGCCTGGTCCACCTCTACCTCTAGATCATCCTCCAGATGCAATAGGTGCATTGAATGCCCCTCTACTCCCATAAAGTGCTTTAATCTATCATGAGCCTTGTGAGCAATTAGCCATTAGGTGATCCATACTCCCATATTTAAAATAGGGCCCCAATCAACCACTTGTATGTGCCCCAATGTCTATTGGTACAGTGTGCACACTCTTGTAGTCCATCTCCCTGTCTAGTTGAAAAGCCTCTATCAATATTAGATGTTACGAACTACCTATGAGGTCTTCCTTTGGTGGTTAGGCTATAGATTGACTTTGTTAGGGATGCACCTTGTTGGCCCCCAAATTTTTTTCTTGACGAATAAGTATGATTTACATTAATTATGAGGTCTTTATGAAAGTTTGTGGAGTTAATTATTTTGTTGATGTTAGAAAGAGTATATGATATAGGTTGATTGAATTAAAGTATTAAGATTATAAGAATGTTCAAGGATATTTTTAGCAAGACACTTAAGGTTAAAGGAACCTAAGTTTATAAGGAGGGGTAAAATGGACTTTTTAGACTCATTAAGGGTAGAAATGGAAGAAGAAATGTTGGCTTGCTATTTTAAGAAGGGAAAAACAAAAATAGGAGAGAAAGAAGAGAAATAACAAATCAGAGAGAGAAAGAAGAGATTTCGGTGGTTGAGAGAAAAGATGGGAGTTGAGCTAGGGTTTCTTCATTTCTTAGCTTTTGAGAGAGATTTTGAAGTGGTTCAAGAAGAGAAAAAGGTAGAGGAAGGGAAGAGCTTCCATTTGAGCCAAAGATCTCTTCTTTTGGTGAAGAATCAAGGTAAGATCATTTTGAACCTTTTGGATTCTTGGAAGGATTTTAATTGATGGAGTTTAGAAAATGCATGGGTTTAAGTATTCTAGCACCAATTTTAATGATTCTGCTTTGTGAGATTTTCAATCGAAGGCCCTATTTGAGTGGGAATTTTGTTATTGTAGAAGAAAATGAAGGAAGGTAAGAGAAGCAAAAGAAGAGACATTTTAAGCAAGTCTTTAAGCAAGGAAATTAAGGTGGGTATATGTTTATAAGAGAGTAGATAAGCCACTAAACATTTTCGTTAAATCAAAGAAGTTTTAATGATATTCAATTGCATTATAAGTGTTACATTTATTGCTTTTGAATGATTTAAGAAATTTCAATATGTCGTTATATGAATTGAGTGACGATTTATGAAAAGACTTTGAAAGCAATTTTTGAAAAGATAACATAAATATGAAATCATGTTTTCAAAATATCTCATGTCTATGAAAAGTCAAGATTCAGAAAAGTGTCATTTTGGGCAACAAGTTTACAAGTCATGAATTACATGTTATGTGGCTTTGTGGTGGTCCCCTAAGTATGTCAAGTGCACTTCGACTAAAGACTTCTCCCGCCTGCCCGTGGCATGGAACTCCTTCATGGAATCTCATAAGTTCATGGTTACGCAAAATCATTATATGGGATTGCGTTAGTACGTTTTGTTCATGACTACACAGGACCCTTAGGGGAGATGTGTAGTACGTTCAGTTTTGGATCCACCCAAACCATTTTGATGTGCTTATGTGCTTATGATCTATGAACAAGCTTGATTCATTCATGTTTTATAGTTTGTGAATTTTTACTACATGATGAGGGTTTTAGAAACATGTGTTTTATGAACTCAATGAAAATTTTCTATGACAAATAAAATGTTTTCAAAAGTTTTGCTTATTCTTTGTTATAAACTTGTTACCCACAAGCTTTCAAGTTCACCCTCTTTTCATCCCCTCTTCAGGTGACAGCTAAGAGATCAAGTGATTTAAGAGCCTAAGGGAATTTCTTCAATTTGTATATTTTGTATTTTGAGTGGGTTTTAGGAAAGAGCAAAGTTTTAGTCACATTTTAAGTTTGTTTGTTCAAGAACCTTTTGTAATTTGAGATTTTGAGACGATGATGTAATGTGGCTTGGAATGTCACTAAAGATTTGTAAAACTTTATTCTTTTGATGTTAATGAAATGATGAATGATGTATAGATGATGTGAGCTGAAATATGATATACGTGAAGAAGTAATCAACTTGAGTTGATGATTTTTGGAACATGAATTGTTGATATATATATATATATATAGGTACATATACATCAGTGAGAGGTTATGGAGAGGAAGATAGGAATCATGACTGATTAGATGTAGTTGAAGGTGATGAGGCAAATGATTTGAATTTGAGAGATTAATGAAGTCAATGTGGTAGTTGAATGGTTACGCTCAAGACATTCCAAGTTTATACAGTGCAAATTTCAGGCCTTTCATAGTGGTAAAATTTGTGTTCTGACTTCAAGAGAAAAACTATATTGATTTAGTCTGAATTAGACAAAGTTCTCTTCTAGAAAGTTGTAATTTATCTTTCTAGCTTTCCAACGATATATAGTATAAAATTTTTTGGACATCAGAGTCCAAATTTATAATCTTTATAAGTGGAGATGCTCAGGCGTGTATTTTGCTTCGCCTTAAGTGACTTTGCTTCATCTTAAGAGTCACTTCGTCTTAAGTTGACTCTGCATTGTCTTAAGAGTCATTTTGTCTTAAGTTGACTTTGTTTCATCTTAAGTTGACTCTATTTCATCTTAAAAGTCACTTCATCTTAAGTTGACTTTGCTTTATCTTAAGTTAACTTTACTTCTTCTTAAGTTGACTTTGTTTCGTCTTAAGTTGACTATCTGCTTCTTCTTAACTTGACTTTCTGTTTCATCTTATGCTAATTGAAACTTCTTCTAGTCCAATTTTGACCCTTTACATGATAGAATTGGTCTTTGAGGTCTTCATGAAAGTTGTAGATCTCAAAGTCTTCTATCAAATCAGTGAAAGAACACCTCAATCTGAGTTCTCTAGAGAAAGTTATAATAATTTTCCCAATTCATCTGACCCTTCATCTAAGTTCATCTGATCCTTTCCTCTTATCCCGCTTTTGTCCCTGTAGATAACAGAATTGGTCCTCAAGATCTTCATAAAAGTTGTAGATATTGGGATTATATTTTGAACCATCCAAAGTACATCTCAATCCGAGTTCTCTAGAGAAAGTTATGACCATTTTTCCAATTCGTCTCACCCTTCATCTTAGGTTGACTTTCTGTTTCGTCTTATATTGACCAAAACATGTTTTGGTCCAAATTTGACTCTCTAGACGACATAATTTGTCTTCAAGGTCTTCATAAAATTTGTAGATATTGAAGTCCTCTTTTAATTCATCTAAATAACACCTTAATCTTAGTTCTCTAGGGAATGTTATGACCATTTTTCCAATTTATCTCACCCTTCATCTTAGGTTGACTTTATGTTTCATCTTGCATTGACCAGAACATTTTCTGGTCCAAATTTGTTCCTTTAGATGACATAATTTGTCTTAAAGGTCTTCATGAAATTGTATATCGTGAAGTCCTCTTTCAAATCATCTAAATAACACCTTAATCCGATTTCTGTGGTGAAAGTTATGACAAAGTTTCCAATTCGTCTGTCCCTTCGTCTGGTTTCGTCTGACCATATCATATGGTCCACTTTTGGCTCCATAGATGATAGAATTTGTCTTCAAGGTCTGCATAAAAGTTTTAGATATTGAAGTCCTCTTTTTAACCCTCTAATAATGACCTTGATCCAATATTTTTAGATTAAGTTATGCCTTTTGTCCCGAACCAGGTTCAATATGATTGAGGATGGAACCTTGTTTGATTTCCTTCGACCCAAATCTTTGTTATCCGACCTCTAAATGAGATGATACTTGAGACAATAGATTCCCCACACATTGTGCTATCTCTCCACAGAAAACAAAAATTGACAGCATTCCAAATTGATTGGAAAAGGTTTGATTGAAGGAAAGTGAGGGAATGTAACATCCCACCCCCTACTGGAAGGGTAAAATGGTAAAATTGGCATAGGATGGGAGAGATTGGGATTGCATAGGACTGCTCATGCCTAATAGGATTGCTACACAGTAGCAATTGTGCACATGAAATTACTGTT
>JANVCQ010379495.1:0-19674 GCA_025531925.1 Erythroxylum plowmanianum | reverse complement strand
AGACGTCGTGAAAAGCTTAGCTCATTCTCGACGTCTACTACTCAAACGACGTTAAAACTATAGTTTTGTTGTAGTGACATATATGATGTTTGTGTTTTCTACTATTAAGAATAGGAATTTAATGGAGCACTTCCTTTTAAAACGACCCTCCACTTCATTCATTTGGGAAAGAATCCAACAGTTATGTAATATCACTTCCCTAACTTCAAGCTAGTAGGAGTTAATATATAGTATGATGCCTTAAGTAGAGAACTGGTGATATTACACATATAAGTTTATGGATTTCTTCAATATGACTAAGGAGCTTAGCTTATCTTTAAGAGCTAACTAGAAGATAAAAAAGCTTTTGTCTATGCTTGTTGAACCACACGGGCTTATACTATATAAAGTTAGGAGTTTGGTCTCTTAAGATATACCTGTAAGAGATATTTGACTAGTAACTAATTAATGTCTACACCAAGTAATGGAGTTCTCTTGGTAGAGTTTAGTGTGACACCTAGGATCTCATTTAGCTCGTAATGATAGAAAATAGGACATCAAAACTAAAGAAAAGTTGGAAATTCTTGAAATCTCTAAAAACTTTACTCTAGATTGATAAAAATCCACTCCAAAGGGGTTTCCTTGGTTGTTTCATCCTCCTTTATCATTCTAATGTGTTTTTTTGAGCATTTTATGCCTCATCCCCCATCTATAACTTAATCTTATCTTTTTAATTTCAAATTTTGGATTCACAGGGGTATACTACAAGAAATCCTCAACATGACTATATACACCGTCTGTACTATCAAAATAAAAAGTTCCAAATTGCTCTAAACTTGTCCAAATTCATTCTTTGTTGCTCTAAGTGAGTGAATTAAGCATAAAATCAAAATATAAATAACTTAAGTACTAAAATCAATAAAAATTGATAGTTGTAGATTGAATCGTATTTTTATGGTAGTTTAGTATGTGTTTAGTTGTTAATTTGACTGTTTAATACATGTTTACGTTAAAATTGTGTTAATTAGTAAATATTTGTGTTTTAAGTGTTTTGTGAGCTGGAATATGATGTTGAGCTTGAATTTTATATTTATGAGATGCCTTGATGTGTTTGTTAGTGCTTCAGGGCAATTAGAGGATTTTGAGAAGACCCGAGAAATAACCCAGAGCCATGATCATGCACAAATAAGACTAGGGAGCCACGATCGTGTCGTTATGGGACACAATTATGACATAAGAAAAAACTCCCAGCCACGATTATGCCACTAAGGGCTACAATCGTGGCCTACACAACAGATATGCGGACAACAGTCCTTATTTGAGTTTTTGAGAGATTTTTAAGACCTTTCAGACTTAAAAAGGACCCTAGGGTTGCTCTAATTGGAAATACTATATAAGGAAGTTTTTACATTATGCCACTTTTGGAAAGTTCAAGAAAGAGAGAAAAGAAGAGAGAGAGAGAGAGAAGAGAAAAAAGAAGAAGAAGAAGGTCCCGACGTTATTGATTCCCATATTAGGTGATCTCTTGACACTACTACCTTCTTGGATTGTCTGATGCAAGTTCTATTTCCTTTTCATTTCATTTTTTTCATTTAATGTATAAGATTGAAATGGATTGTAGATGATAGGTTTTGGATTATTGATGATGTTCTAACTCTTACTTCAGGATTTTACTTTTCTCTAATGTTAATATAATCGATTTTGTGTTTTATTGATATGGTGTTGTGATTAACTTTGATCTTGTCATTTTTTGGTAACAAACTGAGAGGGCGAGTGATTGAGGCCAAGTTTATTATGTAAATTGACAACACTTTCATGGCCTTTACTATACTTTTTGACTACTAACTCTTGATTTTGTGCTTAAATTAATCCTTGAGTCTGCAACTGGTATTAATTACATTTCTTAATATCGAATAATTTAATTAGTCACTTGAGCATTTGATTAATCATAAGTATAAAAATGAAGAGACTCATAATCCAAAAAGATGTTGGTGTCGCTCTCGTCATTTTCCCAAGAGCTCACCATGACATGGACAATGATAGGTTCCTTTAGTTATATCTTAAAGTTACAAGATATCTAGCATTTATGTGTGAACAAAAGAAAAAAATTTCTACCTATAAAATGACAATTTTTCGTTTGGTTTTGTCCTAAAGTTACATGATATCTACAATTTATGTGTAAACAAAAGAAAAAAATTATGCCTACAAAATGACAAAATTTTTAGGACAGACCGAGCAACTAGCATTATAGAGAATTGAAATGATGATGTTTGATTAGAAATATTATCCTTTTTCTTTATGAAATCCAGAAAAAACATATTAAGATTATAGGTCATCCACGTCGAAGTTTACAAGTCACGGTGATAATGAGTCACCAAGCTATACCTTTTTAGTTAGACGTAAGATTTTTAATGCAATGTAATGATTTATAATGGAATAAAATGTAAATGGATATAATATTAGAAAATTGCTATTTGGGAGACATGTAAGGGTTCATTGTTAGCCCCCAAAATTTTTTTCTTGATGAATAAGCATGACTTAAATTAATTATAGGGTCTTGATACATTAATTTATGATGGAGTTAATTAGCATACTAATGTGAGTAGAATTTTATGACATAGGTAAATTGAATTAAAGTTTAAGTTGCTAAGTTTGCATGAGGGGCATTTTTGGAAGATCACTTAAGTTGGAAAGCCTTAAGACATTGAAGGAAGGGCAAAATGGGAAGAATGAATTGTTGGCTTGCATTTGAGAAGAGAAAAAGTGAGTGAAGAGTGAAAGAAGAGAGAAAATGCAAAAATAAGAAAGAAAGGGGAAGAGATTGGCGTGGGTTGAGAGAAAGAAGAGAGTTGAGCTAGGTTTCAATTTTTCTTAGCCTTCAAGAGAGATTTTGGGGTTGTGCAAGAAGGGAAAAAGGAAGAGGAAGGTTAGAGCTTCTATTAAAGCTAAGAAACTCATTGTTTGGTAAAGATTCAAGGTAAGTTTATGTTTAATCTTTTGGATTTTTGGAAGGGTTTTGGTACAAAGAGCTTAGGAAATGCATGAGTTCAAGTATTCTAGGATCAATTTCATGCATAGGTTTCTTTGGGTTTTCCAATTGGAATTCATTTTGAATGGGGATTTTGTCAATGTTGAAGGGGGCAAGAGAGGCAAGAGGAGAAAGAGGAGAGACATCCTTGAGCAAGTTTTCAAACAAGGAAATTAAGGTGGGTTACATTTTATAATTGAGTTAATAAGCCATTAAAGTTTCTTTCAAATAAATGAAAGTAAATGATTTCTAACTACCTTAAAAAAGTGCATTTATTGTCTTTTAAAATTCTTTGAGAATGTGTCACTTGTTTTTGTATGTGAATTTTGTGAATGAATTATGAACTGATATGAGAATGATTTCAAATTGTTTTATAATTGTTGTGTTTGTTGCTTTTGAATGATTTGAGAAATGGCTATATGCTTGGTATAGGAATTTAGTTGATAAATTGTGAAATAATGATGAAAATGCATATGAAATATTTCGTGCTCATGAAAGACAAGTTTTAAAAATGTGCCATTTGGGCAATCGGTTTTTAAGTTATGAATAACATGTTATGTGGGTTTATGGTGATCCGTTCTATCTGTCAAGTGCATTTTGACTAAAGGCTTCTTCCAAATGCCTGCTAGTGGCATGGAGCTCCTTCATGGACTCCCCTAAGTTCACGACTACCTAAGACTATTAAGTGAGATTGCGATAGTACATTTTGTTTACGACTACAAAAGACCCTTATGGGGAATGTGTCAGTACGTTTTGTTACGGAAACACCCAAAGCATTATGATGTGTTTAATTGATTATAATGTATTGGAAAGTTTGATGGGTGTATGACTTATGTGAGTTGTGACCTAGTTTGATAAGTTGAGAATTTTGTTATTTATGATTCAATGAGAATTTGCAAAGATCATGAAGGTTTTAAATGATTTTTGCTTATTACCAATTATAAAACTGTTACCCTTTTTAGGTGGTGAGCAAGAGATCGAGTGATCAAGTCAAGAGTCAAGGCATCACTCCAGTTTGCATATTTTGTTTTTGAAGCTACCTTATGTAAAACAAAGCTTTAGTCGAATTTTGTGCGATTCTAGTTTATGTAAACTTTGTATTTTTGGTTTATGATGTAAGATGGCTCGAAATGTAGACTAAAGTGTTGTAAAACTCTTATCTTTTGATGTAAATGAAATATACATACATTATGTTTTGCTCATGATTTCCCAAGTCATTATATTGCATTTTCAAGCTTTTCATAGGGGTAGGAATTGTGTTCCGGATTCAGGGGGAAAAACTGTATTCATTTAGGTAGAACTTGAAGTAAATCACTTGTTAATATAGAAATTCGATATAATATGTAAACTAAATAAGAAGGGAGTTGAATTGTGTATTCTTTTTTAGGATATTAATCTTTTGAGATTTACAAAAATTCAAATGATTATTAAAATACTTTGCTAAAGTTGGTAAGAAATCCAATCGCAAGTAATATTATCTACTCGTCTAACATAAGAAAATTAAAAGATAAGGGTTAGAGAATAGACGCTGCAATTTTATACTAGTTCACCCCAATCCTTGGGCTACATCCAGTCCCGAAAGTATTTCTAAGATTTCACTATACTCTTTCAACTTTACAAGTATTCTTTCATACGTAGAGCCTCTTTAGGTCTCTCACACAAGTGTTTTTTATTAGCTATGTTAGCTTCTCTAGGTTTTAGCCTTCCCTTCACTCTAGGAAAAGTATTTTTGAGCTTTCACGTTACAGATGTGTTTGCTCACTTCTTTTGCACTCTGAATACAAAATTTTTGCTAATATCACAACGTTCACGAGTAATTCTGTATCTATTTCTTTGGATGTATTCGTATGTGTATATATGTAGTTTTCGACTCAAACTAATATTTATAACCTAAGTCTCCAACCTTCTTCTTGATAACTGCTTCTTGAATCTTCTAGAAACAGTTATTAGTTGAGTCTTGTAACTAACTCAAACTAATTAACTGACTGTCGTTCTAGCATATCTTTCTTTTGTATCGTCTGGAATGACTCTTCTTTTGTTACTATATTTCGTCTATTATTCCGCTTCATCTTATGTTGTGCTTTGTCTCATGTTGCACTTCATTTTATGCTTCGACATGGTCTTATGTTTCACTTCGTCTCATGCTGTGCTTCATCTTATGTTGCAACTTCGTCTTATGTTGCCACGCTTCATCTTATATTGCACTTCGTCTCATGCTGCACTTCGTCTTATGTTGCCACGCTTTGTCTTATGTTGCATTTCATCTCACGTTGCGCTTCATCTTATGTTGCACTTCGTCTTATGTTGCCACGCTTCGTCTTATGTTGAACTTCATCTTATGCTTCAACTTCGTCTTATGTTGAACTTCGTCTTATGTTGCCTAATTGTTACTTGCATTTATCTGCACACTTAACAAACTCATTAAAATAGTTTACATACTTCTAAGATTATTATTATTTGATTGTCATCAAAATTAATAGTAGTGAAGTCCTCTTGACTTAACAATCTCCCCCTTTTTGATGATAACAAATAATCATAATTTTAGAAAGTAAAATGAACTTTATAGACAAATAGTATTTAGACGAAATAGACCAAACAAAAAAAAATAAGAAAAGAATTGCATACTAGACATATATAATACTTTCTATCTATTCTTCTTGTTCTCCTCTATAGCTCCTTCTCCTTCTCCTTCTCCCCCTATTTGTTATCAATAAAAAATTTCTCATTATAAATGCTTCAAAACTTCATAAAACATACGTTGCATGTCAGTGCGGATTGTCTTGAGGTCTTGTTCAATAGTAACCAGTAGTAGTTCTACTTCCTTATGAGGATCACCCATTGAATCAACGAGTTCATCTACCTTAGAATGAACTTCCTTAATTTCTTTTGCTAATGCTTTCTGAGTTTCCCTCTGACTGTGACTTGCTTCCATCCAATTTATGAAATATTTCAAGAACTCCGGATTAATTGTAGGATCTTGGTGTATTTCACCATATGGATGAAGGTTTTCAACATTAGATGGTTCTGAAGGTAACAAATCTAACTTTATAATTTTGATAGAGGGTAGACTGAAAGGTTGTTTTCCTTCTGGGAGATCGAGATCATTTGGTCTAAGTAGTTTCAGAATTGGTTGCCTAAGAAGATGTAACACATCCTTGATTGAAGGTATGAAACCTAAAGGTCTGAAATGGATAACCAAATGCACAAAGGTTTCTAAATTTAAATTGATACTTTCAACCATGATACTTCTGTACTGTCCTTCTTGCACTTTTCCAACTACCATGAAGTTTTCATCTATGGTTGAAACTGCAAATTTACTTCCTGATGCTTTTGAAATGTGGTGTGAGACATAGATATCTCTAGGTTAAGCTGCATTGCATGCATTATCTTTATTTCCCTCAGGAAACATCTTGTTCTTTCCTTTTTCTTCATTTCTCTCAAAGGTTGAGCAAATTGGTTGTACATCTGGCACAATTTTTATTAAAATTCTGCTCGTAATTGGGTAGATTGTATATCAATCCTTTGACATCTTCAATGGATATGGTTCTACCTTCTCATCTCACAGAATACCATATAATCTTTGTTCTTCATGGCTTAGAAGATGTATCATTTGATTATTAATCGGTATAGGTTCGATTAGTACCTTGACTGAGTTTTCCGAAGGTTCTCTGATAATATTTGAGCTTCTACTTCGAACAGGTATTGTTTCTTCTATTATCTTCATTCTCAAATCCTTTTTATTGAATGATTGAGCAAGATTATAAGATTCCAATTGATGTTCAATTATTGTCGCCTTCTGTTAAACGTCAGATGAAAAAACCTTCTTTTGACTGGGCTTCACCTTCTTTAGTTCTTCTACCGGTTTAGAAGAAAGTTGTTGTTGAGGCTTCTTCCTCTCAAACACTAACTTCGTTTTAATTTCAGTCTCCTTAAATGATTTTGCTGATTGGCTTTGCAAAATAGAGACAATTGATTTAGTAGGCTGCTATCTTTTCTCTTGCTTTTCAGAATCTTCATCACGAATCAGAGATGTCCTTTTCTTCTATTCTTGTTGTTGTAAGGTCAATAGTCTCAGTGACCTTCTTAACTGTTTGGATTTTTCTGATTGAAGTGTCTATGACTTTCTCTTCAATAACACTTGTTGTGATGATTGTTGAACCCAGCTTTCCTTTTTCTGTAGAATTGTCTTACGTTTTATTGAGACATCAGATGATTTCTCAGTCTTTTCTTCTACAGATGTTCTTCCTGTCGAACGAGGTTTTGTTGTTCTTACAGTCATACCATGTTCACTTCTGCCCCATCTTACTATGAGCTCCCCATCAGACTTTACTTTAGGAGTAAAACTTCTATCTGTCTCTTCATCAACCTTTATCCCCATTTTGTGAATAGTTGCAACATTAATAACACTTTTCACGTCCATCTTTACCCTGTTACCTCTATCAAAAAAGATTCCTGATTCTCTAAAAATCCTTGCCAATAACATTCCATATGGTAAAGAACTAGACTCACTCTTTTCCCTCATCATGTACTTCAAAATCAAGTACAGAAGATTAATGGGTTGGTAATTTAGTAACTGATACAGACAATGTTCATCATTCATTGTCACAAGGCCCTTCGAGCCTACACTTGGTAGAATACAATGAAGAAGCAGTGAATGAAGAACCCTAGCCTTCAGAACAAGATTTACCGCCTTTTTAAGTTCAAAATCACCACTTCCATAGAGTTGTCGATTAATGTGCATTCTATCTACACGACTTTGAGTAATCCATTTTGTATTGTTAAACAACTTTAATCCAATACTAAGACACCCACTGACCCTTTCGATAGTATCTTTTGTCACAATAACTGACAATCTATCTACCATTGATACTAAGGTATCATCTACCACCTTTGCGTTATTCCAAAATTCATATATCTCATTCAAATAGACCTTTTCACGAACCTTTAAGAAGATTTTCTAGCCAACTGCTTCAATCTTTGGTTCAATGTCCATCCAATTTTCTTTCAATGAAATGAAATCAACGTTTTTTCTATAGATAAGCGATTGCTCCATTTGTGATCTGTAACAAGAAAAAAAACTAAACACACAAAAATATTTCGCTCAAAGTAGCGATGTTAGTTTCTAAAAGTAGGAGGATAAGATGAAATGAACTTGAAACTTAGAACAGAGTATGAATCGTCTTGGATGAGAGAACTAAGTAAGTCGGTTTCAAAGTATTTAAAGAAAATTCTAGTGTAGAAGGTATTTTAGAATCTTGAGAAGATTTTCTTCTTATACATAATCTTGAAAAGTTATCGTTCATAACTTACCATTATTGTTTACTTGAAATCTTATAACTTTTTATCTTCTTCTTGTATGATTCATCTGGGTCATGATGTGACATACGAATGGTCATTCAGCATCACCATATTCATGTTCCATCTGAATTCCTTGAATCTATCTCCAGTATAATCAGCATCACAGTAGCCAATTAACTGAAAATCTTTACCTTTCTCATACATTAAACAAAGATCAGTAGAACCTGACAAGTATCTCAATATTCTTTTCACAGCAATATAATGAGATTCTCTAGGATCTGCTTAAAATCTAGCACACAAATAAACACTAAATAATATATTAGGTTTGCTTGCAGTTAGGTAAAGTAACGAATCAATAATACCTCTGAAAAGGGTTTGATCAACCTTCTTACCTACTTCATCCTTAGAGAAGAGGATTGACGGATGCATAGGAGTTGACATAGGTTAACCTTCTCCATTTTATATTTGACTAATAGTTCTTTAATATATTTCTGTTGATGAATAAAAATCTTTTCTTTGATTTGCTTAATTTGTAAACCAAGAAAGAACTTCAATTCACCCATCATACTCATTTCAAATTCACTTTTCATAAGCTTTTCAAAACTGGAACATAGCTTCTTAGAAGTTGCACAAAAAATAATATCATCAACATATATCTGTACTATAATGAAATCATTTTTGATACACTTTCTAAACAAAGTCTTATCTACCTGTCCTCTAACAAAATTATTTTCTATAAAAAATGAACTTAGATGATCATACCAACCACAAGGTGCTTATTTTAATCCATACAAGGCTTTATGAAGTCTATAGACATAATCTAGTTTATTAGCATCTTCAAAACTAGGAAGGTTGCTTTACATAAACTTCTTCATCAATAAAACCATTCAAAAAGACACTTTTCACATCCATTTGAAACAGTTTTATATCATGAGAAATAACATATCCAAGCAAAATCCTAATAGTTTCTATTCTAGCTACAGGAGCATAGGTTTCGTTATAGTTTATTCCTTCTTGTTGATTATAGCCTTGAGCTACTAATCTAGTTTTGTTACGGTTTACTCAACCTGATTCATCTAGTTTATTTTGAATACCCATCTAGTTCCTATGACAGACTTATTTGATGGTCTAGGAACTAAGGACCAAACTTTGTTTCTAATAAATTGATTTAACTCCTCTTGCATGGCTAAAATCCAAGCTTCATCTTAAAGAGCTTCATCAATTTTCTTAGGTTCTAACTCAGAAACAAAAGCTACATTTGCCTCTCTTTTGAACTTAGACCTATTTCTCATTCCTTCTGAAGTTTTGCCTATAATCAGATTTTCTGGAAGAGAAGATTTATACTTCTAGTCTTTCCTAAGACTAAAGTTTTCAGGAAAGACTTCTATCTTATCAGGGGGATCAACTAGAGGTAACAAATCTAGTTTATCAACTAAAGGATCAGATAGATTTTCATCATCAGAATCATCTTTCCTTTCTGGATGAGAATCATCATCAAATCTAACATGCACAAATTCTTCAACAGATTTAGAAACAAGATTATAAACTCTATAAGCTTTAGAAGACATTGAATATCCAAGAAAAATTTGTGAATTAATGTTATAATCAAATTTATCCAAATTTTCTTTTGTATTCAATATAATGCATTTGCAACTGAAAGGATGGAAGTAAGAAATATTTGATTTTCTTCCTTTCCATAACTCATATGGAGTTTTATTTAACATAGGTCACAGAAATGCTCTATTTTGAATATAACAAGCTGTATTCACAGCTTTTGCCCAGAAATACTTAAGAAGATTCATTTCACATAGCATAGTCCTTGCCATTTCTTGAATTGTCCTATTTTTTCTTTCTACAACTCCATTTTATTGTGGAGTTCTAGCAGAAGAGAAATTATGAAAAATTCCATTCTCTCCACAAAATACTCTGAATTTTTCATTTTCAAATTCGCCACTATGATCGCTCCTAATTCCAGCAATAGAAGTTCCTTTTTCATTTTGTAAATGTTTGGAAAGAACTTTAAAGCACTTAAGAGATTCATCTTTTTGTGATAAAAACAATATCCAACAAAATCTAGTGAAGTCATCAACAATTACGAGACCATACTTCTTTCCGTTAAGACTTAAAATTCTAATTGGACCAAAGAAATCTATATGTAACAGCTCTAGAGGTCTAGATGAGGTTACAACATTTTTAGAAGAAAAAGATGTTTTAATTTGTTTTCTTTTTTGACAACTCTCACAAAGGAATCTTTGTTATAACTTATTTTTGGTAAACCTCTTACCAAATCATGTCTAACCAACTTGGAAATATGTTTAAAACTAACATGACTAGCTTTTTGTGTCAAATTAGCTTTTCTTTATCTGTTGATATAAAACATGAAATATTTTTACTTTTCAAAACATCTAAATCAATCTTATAAAGATTGTTTCATCTCTTAGCAGAAAAGAATACAGAACCGTCCTTGTTTTCGACTACAAAAGAATTTTGATTAAAGGATACTTTAAAACCAGAATCACATAATTGACTTACACTAATTAGATTATGCTTTAATCCTTCAACTTGCAAAACATTATCAATAGATGGAAAGGAATCTTTACCAAATTTGTTGGTTCCAATTATTTTGCCTTGCTGGTTGTCTCCAAAAGTTACTATTCCTCTTTTCTTATTTTGGAGGTCTAGGAACATCGACCTTCTTCCCGTCATTTGTCGTGAGCATCCACTGTCTAAGTACCATTAGTGTTGGCTGCTTTTTCCAATAAGTGAGATTTGTAGTATATATTATATCTTTCTTAGGTACCCATATTTTCTTGAGTCCCTTGGGGTTAGACTTACAATAATTCCTCGCATAATAAGAATATTGTTTCTTATTCTTTCTGCTAGAAACATAGTTCTTATTATAACAAACATTATTATTATTAAATGCTAAACCACTCTTATCCTTTGGATGTCTATATCTTCCAATCATCTTGTTTATCCTTTTAGTACTATTAGTAAATGTTGATAAATCCACTGAAAGACTATTAATCCTTTGTTTCAGTTGATTACTTTTTTCAGATCTATCTATAGTTACTTTCTTTCTCATATTGACTAATTGTTTCTTAAGACAGACGTTTTCTTTTTCTAACACTTACGTGTCCTTCAAGCTTTTCGCAAATTTCTTTTTTAGAATTCTATATTTCTCTAGAATAGCATGCGAATCTTCTAATAATTCTATGTATGCTTCTTGAAGATCATTAAGGTTAGAAATTGCCTCATCATTGCATTCTTCTTCAGTTACCAAGCATATGTTTTCTTGTTCTGATGCTGTTGAATCGGAATCAGATTCGGATGAATCTAAGTCTTCCCATGTTGCCATCATGCTCTTTTTATTTTCTCTAATTTTCTTCCGATTTCTTTTGAGCAATGGACCTTCAGACTTGTAATGTCCTGGTTTTTTGCATTCATAGCAGATGATAGACATTTTCTCATTCTTGACTTCTTCTTTGCTCTTCTTCTTAAAAGAAAAATCTTTATTTCCTTTCGTTTTCTTTTTCCACATCCTTCCAATCTTTCTTGAAATGAAGGATAATTCATCATCATCTTCACTTGAATCTTGATCAGACTCACTGGTATCATTATCCTTGATTTCTTTAATCTTTAATGTTTTTGAAGATGTGCTTCTATTTTTCTGGTTCTTTTGATTATTCTGACTAGCCTTTAATGATATAGACTTATCTCTTCTAGGTTTATCTTCAGTATCAAGCTCTACTTCATGTATCTTTAGTGAACCAAGCAATTCGTCTAGCTTTGGCTTTCTTAAGTCCTTGGCTTCTTATATTGCTGTAACCTTGGGCCTCCATCTTTTAGATAGACTTATGAGAATCTTGCTAACATGATCTTGATTATCGTAGATTCTCCCAAAAGCTTTAAGTCTGTTAACGATTGTTTAAAATTTTCTAGACATCTGATCAATAGACTCTTCATCTTTCATTTTGAACAACTCATACTGATGAACAAGAATGCTGATCTTGGACTCTTTCACTTGATTTATGCCTTCGTGTAGAATGGCTAGCCTGTCCCACATCTCCTTTACTGATATGCATCCATGAACCTTATTATATTCACTTTTGCTTAGGGCATAACTTAGAAAGAACTTGGCCTTTGAATTCAACTACAATCGAGCTTTCTGATCGGCTGACCATCTGTCACGAGAGATGATATTGCTTTCATCATCTATTGGTGTATATGGACCATTCTCGATGATATCCCAAAGATCAATTTGTGTGGATTCTATTAAGAGTCGCATCATGTCCTTCCAATAATGATAATCCTCACCATTGAATGCAGGAGGTCTTGTGACTGAGGCACCTTTAGCTATACGAACATGTGATTCAGCCATGGATCTTTGTCCTCACTTTGCAACAGTGATTCTTGGAAACCTTGCTCTGATACCAATTGAAGTAAATCACTTGTTAATATAGAAATCTGATATAATATGTAAACTATATAAGAAGGGGGGTTGAATTGTGTATTCTTTTCAATGATATTAATCTTTTGATATTTCTTGAAATTCTTTACAAAAATTCAAATGATTACTAAAATACTTTGCTAAAGTTGATAAGCAATGCAATCATAAGTAACATTATCTACTCGTCTAATACAAGAAAATTAAAAGATAAGGGTTAGAGAATAGAACCTTGGGCTACGTCCAGTCCCTAGAGTATTTCTGAGATTTCACTATACTCTTTCAACTTTCCAAGTATTCTTTCACACATAGAGCCTCTTCAGGTCTCTCACACAAGTATTCTTTATCAGCTATGTTAGCCTCTCCAGGCTCTAGCCTTCCCTTCTCTCTAAGAAAAATATTTTTGAGCTTTCACATTACAAATGTGTTTGCTCGCTTCTTTTGCGCTCTGAATTTAAAATTTTTGCTAATATCACAAAGTTCACAAGTAATTCTCTATTTGTATCTCTTTATGTATTCGTATGTGTATATATGTAGTTTTCGACTCGAACTAATATTTATAGCCTAAGTCTCCAACCGTCTTCTTGATAACTACTTCTTAAATCTTCTAGAAACAGTTATTAGTTGAGTCCTGTAACTAACTCAAAATAATTAGCTGACTGTTGTTCTAGCATATCTTCCTTTTGTATTGTATGGAATAACTCTTCTTTTGTTACTATATTTTGTCTATTATTCCGCTTCATCTTATGTCACGCTTTGTCTCATGTTGCACTTCGTATTATGCTTCAACTTCGTCTTATGTTGCACTTCGTCTCACACTGTGCTTCATCTTATGTTGTAAATTCGTCTTATGTTACTGCGCTTCGTCTTATGCTGCACTTCGTCTCACGCCGCGCTTCGTCTTATATTGCACTTTGTCTTATGTTGTTGTGCTTCGTCTTATGTTGTACTTCGTCTTACGCTATGCTTCGGCTTATGTTGCACTTCTTCTTATATTGCCGCGCTTCGTCTTATATTGAACTTCATTTTATGCTTCAACTTCATCTTATGTTGAACTTCGTCTTATGTTGCCTAAGTGTTACTTGCATTTATTTGCACACTTAACAAACTTATTAAAACAGTTCATATATTTCGAAGATTATTATTATTTGATTGTCATCAAAATTAATAGTAGTGAAGTCCTCTTGACTTAACAGAATTAGAAAAAGTTGTCTTTTGGAAAGTTGTAGCTTATCCTCTGAGCTTTCTAACGTTATAAAGTATGAAATGTTTGGATAGCGAAGTTAAGAGATATGATTATTATACATTGGTAACGTTGCATAGGATGTGTCAGGATAGTTAGAGTAAATGATGAGATGTAGTTGAATGTGATGAATCAAATGAGTTGATAATTGGGAGTCTTATGAGATCAAATTGGTGGTAGAATTGTTAAGAAGTGATTTTGCACTAGAAGAGGTGAATTTCAGAAGAATATGAGTGAAAGTAATGTTAGAATGGATGTAGGAACCATTGGAGAGGCTTTGAAGGGAGTTTTGTATCACCTATGTCCGTTAGATAGACTTTAGCTTCATTAAATGGACCTCCTCGGGCTTGTGAGGATCCCCAGCCTCGCCCATGTCCATTTAATGGACATCAAGTCCGTTAAACAGACCTTCTCGGGTCTGGAAAGGCCCCCAGTCCCATGTATATCTGTTAGATAGACGTGTAGACGTGTACATTGTACACGTTTGGAAATTTGCATTTTTAACCCCCTAAATGGTAAAATCTCACTTTGCGGTCTTCATGAAAGTTGTAGATCTAAAATTCTTTGAAATCGTTCAAGAATGACCTTAATCCGATATCTCTAGCAAAAGTTATGTCAATTGTCAATCGGTCATTCATAACCACTGATGAAGAATTCCTCGAAAAGTTAAGGATTAGTAATCTTTTTTAGAAATCGAGTGGATTCGGTCTTATACATGCGCGAGGAAGGTAATAAAAAAAGAAAGAAGATAAGTTCTTCTTTCTTTTATCACTTAGGAGTCGTGCAAGATGAAAGTCTCATGGTGTATTGATTTTTTTTGGAAAGGGAGTGTGTGCGGGTTGTTTATTTGATAACTTCATCATCCGGCTTGCAAATGAAGTGATTCTTAAACTAATAGATTCCTAACATATTTTTCTATCTCTGTATAAAAGTTGGTAGTTTTTGGTTTTGATCAAAAAATGATTGATGGAAAGATAGTGAGGGGTCGGTTGAGAGAGCATGACTGGAGTATGAACATACTATGACTTCTTAAGCATAACTTCATCTATAGAGCTCCGATTGAGATGGTTGTTGCTTCAAATTAATCTAGAGACTTAGAGCTACAATTGTTTTGAAGAAGTCAAATTGTGATTTTGGTGATTGACTAGTGTGGGCACACCACTCTTGGGGGACGATGGCTAATGAGGATTCTTTGAAATAATCCTACAGGGTAATAAGCTCACGTGTAATGACTCCTAACTTTGAGCTCTATAAACGTGGTCCAACATTCGTAATGTAATATAGTGAAACGTCATTCAGAAGAAGGATTTATAATGTAATATAGTGAAAAGTTGTTTATCATTTTGGATTCCATCCTAAACCCCCCAAATTAGAGGTTTATCATTTTTATTGTTTAAGATGGAATAAGATGTAATATAAAACACTCCTTTTTCATCTCATCTCAGTCCATTCTATTTCATTATAAACCCTCATCCCAAACGATGAAATAATATTACATTCTATTCCATTTCATTAAAAAAACCCTAACCAAACATAGCGCCTAAAGTCAGCACCTAGTGATTGTTTTACAAACTTATGACCCATGCTAGTTGTATCTTCAAATATATTTAAAGTTGGCAATTTTGAAAAACTAATCGTAATCTAATCACGGACGTACCAAAAAAATAAATTTTTTATAATTTTTCAATCAAATCTTAATAATTGAATAATTTGAAAAACATGAATCATAAAGTTCCTATTGAAACCTTTTTTGAGGTCTTAATTACAAGATATTCAAGCATCCACTCTCTATCAGTATTCACAAGGTAAATAAAAAGAAACTTAACTTTGAGAGGAATTAAGAAGGAGTGCTAGCTCCCTTATGTTTTTTTTCCTATAAATAAAAAAAATTAGGGTTTTATTTTTGTTAAAATTAAATATTCTAATCATAATTAAATTCAAACTTTAATTATAATTTCATTTAATTTTAATAAAATTAAATATCTTATATTTGATCCCTAAGGTTTCTTAAACTTCACAATTAAATCCAACTTAAATTGAATTGATTTTTGACTGCTCTTTATGTGTTAATTATAATTTAATTTAATTTTAATAAAATTAACGTATTTGATCCCTAAGGTTTCTTAAACTTCATAATTAAACCCAACTTAAATTAAATTGATTTTTTAACTACTCTTTATGTGTGACTAATTAGATTCATAATATATTGACAATAACTATAATTATAATTCATAATTAGAATTAAAATTGGATAAATTAAAACTCTTCTTAATTTATCTTTAATTTTTCAATTAAATAATTTATAACCATATATTAAGATTAACACCTAGCAATAGTTTAACTCAATATGTCCATGCACAGTTATGATGTATAATTTATTTTTTCATCATTTAATGGTCTAATTAGACCTAGAGGACAGATATAGTGTCTACTTTTATCAAATCCAATCATCTTAATTGGTAATTAATTTATATTTGACATTTGAAAATACCTTTTCAAATGCCAATTAACCCTAGCAAAAGAATACTTTAAATCACTATTAATCATAAACAGTGGCCCATTATCTCTAATTATTTTATAATAACAAATCTTTTATTAACATACTATAATATCTTTACATGGTTTATATTATATCCAAATACCACTGATCTTGTTACCATAAATAGGATAGGTCATAAGTAGCATTAAAAGATAGTAATTTCTATATGAGATACCTTGATAATCTTAAGTTTAAGGATCAGTTATACAACAATCATTAAAAAAAATTCACAGACACGTAAGTAATATTTCATACGGGATTATCATATTCGAATTAGTTTAGTTAACGTATTCTTTAATAAGCACCTACACATTTATTTAAGTATCTTCATACTTTTATTGATAAGATTAAATACTTTCTTCATATGAGAGAAGCATAACATGTGCTAGTTTTACCGTTTTATCAATATCTCATCTTGATAAAACTACAACTATAAACAATTTAGGAGTAATACATAAATATAAGTTAAATATCATAATTATAATCTCATCATGATTTCAATTGTACGTTAATTTTTTAGAGATTTTATCTTTAATATCAAAAGATTTAATGCAATTAATATAACAAATAAAGATAAAGAATTAATGAAAATAATATTATTATATATAAAATTACAATGAATTACAAAGGCATAAACTAACAAGTAGAAAGAGTATAACCCGATCCGAGTATTGTTGTCAGTCTAGTGAAAGAGATCAAGTAGAGAGCCTTACATTTAAGAGCTGTAATTACCTCCTAACAATCCCAAAGAATTTTTGTCTGTGATTCATTACTGAAATGGAGGATCAACATATACGTTAGAGATACTTAAATATGAACCATTCTATGTATTGATCACCTTCTATTCTATAATTTGAAAAAGTGAGCATAGTTATTTCTAGTTTGTACAGCAGGTTCAAAAATAATTTAAATTTAAATTTAATTTACATTTGATAACAACATCAACTTTAAAAAATTAGTAAATTTTTGTTTTCAGTAAGTCATGAATTTAGAAAGTTTCCCTACTGAAGTATACATCTTAGCCACACCTCAAAGAATAATTTATTATTAAAGAGCAACAACGGTGTCATATTTGTGTCTCAAATACTATAAATTCTATTTTCAAACCAATGAGTACAATCCAATTTTATTCTTTTAAAATATTAAAAATAACTTACCCAATTTTTTATACATAAACAAAAAAATAAGAAAAGAAAGTGTTACTGTGTTTATATATGTAAGTACATATGTGTATATGTATCTATATATAAATTTTTATTATCATCGTAAAACGTGACATTGTCGTTTTTTAAAATAGAAAATAGAGCTCCTTAGTATTGAGTCATGGTCTTATGCTTGTGCTATCTAAAATTGATTTAGGTTTAAAATCTTAATAGTCATTCCTATTTTTGTTTCTATAAATCAATCAAGAGTAGAACCTTACACTTCGAGATACTTAGTTCTACATGAAGATGATTTAATATTCATGGTTACGAACATGCATTATATCTCATTATCATATTCATCATGAAAATGATCATTATTATCATATGCACACATGATATTTATACATACGAATTGACACATGTGTACATATTTTTATTCTGCAATGTTATGCTTGTCTTGATATATGATCATGTGGAGAATTGTTGTGGTATGAGTGACGTAGTGGGTGTCACTAGGCTGTGTGTGCAGTGAATTAACTAGTCGAGTATGGATTTAGGTCAGTATTGGATCAATTGATGAATCTATTGATTAAGATGTAAGACAGTTTGTGAAGTTCAATCGAGCTTGCTCTCAGATGCCAATTGATATATGGTAGATGATATAGTGGTGTGATTATGGCGATTCGATCGAGCTTGCTCTTAGATGCCACCTGATACATGGTACATGATATGCAGTGTGATTATGGTGGTTCGGTCGAGCATGCTCTCGAACGACAATCATATTGTAGTAAGGCTATAGCAGTTTGGTTGAATGTGACCCTCGGATGATAGTCCACTACATTTGGACCAAGTGACCCATGTGGAACAAGAGAATACTTATGGCTATAGTGTATGGGTAAGGGGTATGTCATAGGGTCATTCGTCAGTCCTCCACTATTATTTGTGATTTGTGATTGTGATGGTTATGTGACATGAAATTGATATGAAAAATGCATGTATGTTTATGAACAAAATCATTATGTTACGAAATTTGTATTTAAAGATGCAATGCATTATAACCATAGTATTAATTCACTTAGCGAGGTTTGATTCTGCTCAATTATTTTTTTGGATCTTCTTTACAAATCTCCTTTAACAGGGTACTTCGTTGGTCTTCTTCCCTTTCGGCAACTTGATGTATGTTTATTGGTGACCTTTGATTTTAGAGCTGCAATAGTCTTGTATATATTGAAAATTTCTTTGTATTAACTATCCCAAAGTTGTAGCACGTTAAGTATTATATATTGTTAGAACTGTTTGATTATTATCAGTATGATTTTGATTATTTTGAAATCTCATCTTTATTATGGATATAGAGGTTTGACAACATTTTCGACTTGCTAAGGGTCCACTGAATCTTAAATTTATTGTTCTTTTAGCATCAGCCACTATCCAAGGTTAAGTCGAGACCCTTTCTGCCTGAATAAGATGAAACCTTTAATTTATCATATTACTAGCTTTCTAATAGTATGATTTTGTGGTTTTTGTTGTATACTTCCAGACGGTTGGGTTACCTTGTAATCCCTCTTTCAATGCCTTTCATGTCTTTTAGTGAATTCATTACGTTTTAAAAAAATCATTAAGAATTATAGTTTTTTTTTTAAAGGTGCCTGCTATGAATCCTATTTCTAACTGTGCAAAGTAGTACAAATGCACGTTTCCCCCCGTCTCCAACGTCAAAATAGTCTGTTGAGCAGGACTTCTATAATGGAGCACAAGTGTGAACATATGCCAAATAATTCCGCCCAACTATTTCAATTTTTTCCCGTAACCACCATCTAACATAGCCTTATCATCAGGACTCCTATAAATGGAGCACTTGCCCGCTGGATACTCCAAGCTAGAAGGAAAAAGACAAAGCATAGTTTGGTAGTATTTTCTATCCTTTTTCTCTGCTTAAGCACTTGTAATGGAATTCGAATCTTCACACCGTTCCATTCAAGCTTTAGTTGAAAA
>JANVCQ010377305.1:0-19717 GCA_025531925.1 Erythroxylum plowmanianum | reverse complement strand
CACCATACATACACAAAAACACTTCTCAACTTTCATTTTACTCATGTAAATTTTCACTCAAAGATCGGGGTCCAACAATAAATCACTTAGATGCTCCAACACTAATTTCCTAGCCTTCAACTTCAAGTTTACAAGCCTCTTAACTTCCTCTATAGCTCAAAAGGATCTGTTTTATAGTGCCCAATGTTTTCTGCTCCATCTTTTTCCCATTCTTTTTCTGACATCTTTTTAGGTTTTTAAGGAACATCATCCTTTACACCTCTGTCTACTTCAATAAGATCAAATAGATCCTTGATATATAGAAGGTCCTACATCATAGCCCTCCAAATCGAGTAATTTGATGATGTTAACTTGACCATAGAGTTACTTCCACCTTACATTATGATGGCTTTGATACCACTTATTAGGACAAAAATAATACAACTCTCTAAAAAGTCAATTGAATATCAACGACAAGAAATAACTCATCAAATTGTAGTAATAGAACAATACGAGAATAAGAAACTAAACAATGAAACAAACATCAAGTTCTAATGTGGAAAACCATCTAATGTAGAGGGAAAAACTACAGGGCAAACAGGTTAATAAATCCATTAAACTCGATAAGGATTTATAGAAAAAGTTGATCTCTCCACCCCCTCCCCCCACAACAATAATTGTCTCACAAAGTTTTAAGATTGAAACCAAAGTTGATATCACAATCAAAAAACCCTCAAACCAATCCAAAAAACAATTAAACAAGGACGATAATCTAACCCTCTTTGCCCTCTCTCTATTTTTTCTCATTTTTAGACATTGTGACAGCACTCACGATCTCTTCTTTATCTTATATATGGAGTAAGACTTTAATAAGTTGAACTGAATTAACCAGATCACATCTTACCCTCTTCAGATTACATCACATTATCTAAAAAGATAACATCCTAATCTAAATAAGACCCTATCTAATAGGATTTATCTACATCACTACTAACAAGATAAGAGATTATATTTAACTAGGAATGATACATCCCTATCCACGAAGATCTTCACTATTTTCAGATGATCCTCCCACATGATCTTTATCTTTTAGATTTGATGTATATTTACTATAATCTTATCTGTCACATCATCCAAGATCTTAAAATAGGGCTAGTGTTGAGCAAGTTTTAATCTTATAAAACCCTCAATATTCTGCAAGCACATGGATTGTTGTGTAGTATATGAGGTTTCGATCCCACAGGGAATTAGTGAACTAATCAAATCCTAATTTGTCTAAGGCCTAAAAGTGTAATTATAATTAAAATAAAAACTAAACAGAAAAGTAAACAATTGAATATGGAGTGACTGAAATGAGAATTCTAAATTAATTCAAGAAATCAAATTTGAGCACTACCAATTGATAATTGAGATTCAAACAAGGAATATTAACAAATTATGAGAAAGGAGATTTATCCTATCATCAATACTAAACCCTACTTAAGCCCTAATCTCTCTCGAGTTGTAATCATTAAGTCCTAAAATCATAACTCCTAATTAAGTTGAATCATGGAACATGTAATCTTTTGATTATCAAAATAGCTCATATCCTAATTAGTTCTTAAGCATTCCAATAAACAACTGAGTTCTTACACGAGATCTCTTTTCATATAATTACTGACTTGATTATTTATGTTGTATATTAGATCGTTTAACTCTCATTAACCAACCTAATCATTTTACATTCGGTTCACTCTCTTGATTTATCACCAAAGCATGCAATTATAATAAATAATCACAACACCTAGCATCATTATCAACAAAAGCAACTAGATTGACATTAAATCAAATATAAATCCCTACAAGAAGTTAGAACATCGTTGAACCAAGATTCATCATTAATTCCATCTCATATATCAAATGACTGACATAAAAATGAAAAGAAGAAAAGATAACTTAGAGGATTGGAGGTTGAAACAACAATTGAAGCTCCACCTTGTCTCTCTTCTTCTCTCACTTCCTTCTTCCTCTTCCTTAGCTTTTTCCCCAAAAGGGCAAATGGAGGCTCACCCTTTCTTATGTCATTTCTCTACTCTTATGTAGTCTTTTTTCTAATTAAGGTAAAAATTAGGTTTTACTTGAGCCTAAAAGTCTAAAATAACCTAGGAAAATTTAATTTTGGGAGGTTGGACCACGTCTGTCCTTACAGAGGCCATGATTGTAGCCTTGAAAAGAGTCCCTATCATGATCGTGGCTCTGGGTCCTCCCCCAAGCTTCCTCCAAATCTTCTCCATTCTTTGATATCTAATCTCAAATATTAACAAACACATAAAATTAAAGCTTAGTAGCATGCTTTAACCTTTATAACACTCAAAACACAATTAGCTAACCAACTAACACAATTCTATACCTAAACATGCATGAATCAATTAATTAACAACTACAAACATATTAAAATTCCTATTAATACATCATGCAACCTACAACTATCACATCTGCTTCCTCAAAAAAACAAAACAATAAAACACATATATGCAATAATGGTACAATTGCATTGAACTTCACCAAACAAATTTAACTACAAACATAATCCTTCAAGTTGTTCTAACTTATTAACTTATGAAATCTATGTCTAAGTACTTTGAACTAAATATACATACTAACTTAATGTCAAATTCATTTACTCCTACCACTCACACACACGCATTTGTAATTAGTTAGTCAATCAAAATTATAACTAGCTTTAAGTAGCTTTTCATGAGAAGTTATGCTATTTACAAAGATAGGTATAATTTATTAAACAACGCACTATTTTTGTTAATTTTCATTAACATGAAACTAGCCTTTTGACACGAAGGTAAACATTTATGATAAATGTCCCCCGGTTACTCAACTAGGTTATGTTTTTACTAAACGGCTTGGTTGGAATCTCATTATAGCTTTTTAAAGTGAAGGCAAACATTTGTGATTATTGTCCCCCGATTACTCAGCTATATCACATTCTCAATTGACTACTAACTCTATTCATAACCCGACTATTTCAAAAAAGACTAGCGGAATAGTTATTTATTAACAAAAACAAACATTTTTTGGCCCACCTCATTTCTTTAGCTAATCATTCTCATGAAAACATACTAACGATGCTACTTATTTGATTGAACTAAAATTATAAATGAATGTGTCAAATTCCTAAGGTGAACAAACTGACATCATATCCTAATTAATATACACATTTAACCAAAGCAACCTAGGATACTAATTTCATAAGCTAATAAATCTTAGCAACCTAAAAGACTATGCTCAAAGCTAAACCGATTCCGTTAAGTCCTAGCCATTGGCACATTCACATGAGTCACATCATGCAAACCTAAACAAAACTATCATAGAATATGCAAAATTCATACTAAAGATAAAACATATAATGCACATAACGCAACCCTCCCCATACTTGGATAGCTTACTTTCCTCAATGTGAGAAGGAAAAATACATACAAGGTGGGAATCAAAATAAAATAATATGAAAACATAAGAACAAAATAAAGAAAGAAATGAAAAGATAAGGGTTAAGGCATAAGAACCCTTCATGGCAATTGAGGTGGTGATGGAAATGGTGTCGGAGGTGGAATCTCCACACTTTGAGTAGTAAAGTATTTGTGAATTCTTCGGATGTCTCGGTGTTGCTCCTTCGTTATTTCCTTCAACACCTTGGCATTATCTACAATAGCTTTGTTAATGTTTAAAATTGCTTCCAATACTTTCTCCCATCTAGCTCTCTCTTCCTCTCCTGACACTTCGTTAGATGATTCCTCCTCTTCTTGTGGTGGTGCTAAGCTCAAACTAGCATATCCCACCCTGATCTTAAGATGAGATTTTGCACTAATGTCTTGAAGTTCCATATTATGGGACTTTAAGATCTTAACTCTCATCAAGTGATGAGTGTTAAGGAACTCAGGAACAAGTACAATTAGTCCATCATAATTGACACCATAATACTCTGCAATAGTTGTAACCAAATAGCCCATGTCCAAATTATTGGTTCTCTTTTTAAGAGTAGCAATAATAGTGTTAAAGATGTGGGTGGAGGTGCAAACTTGGACTCTATGGTCCATACACCACAATATAAAAAATTCCTTCATTGGACACTTGTTACTTCAATTTTTTCAAACACGTTTTGACACATAAACTTGTGTAACAAGTGTTCGGGACTATGAATCACGTTATTATGGACATTTTTAATGTCAAAATTCTCCAACCTAGTCAATTCGATCCAATAATGTGTGGGATAGATGTCATTGTGCTGGTCTACTATAGTCGATTATAGGAATCCACTGATTTCACATAGTGTCTCGTAGTTCAACTTATACAGTTGACCTCGCAATTGAATCCATAGACCCTTTGGGTTCTAAGCACATATTGGAGAGAAGTGAAGAATTCTAGGGTAATTTCTTCATATATGACATAATTAAAATGCATAAATTTTTTCCATTGAATTCTTCCCTCTAAATGCTCAACTCGTTCTCTCAATCCAATAGGTTCTAATATGTCAAAATCTAAATATCGAGTCACAACAATTCTTTTTAGACTAAGGGTTTGGAAGCATTTACCTTCCTGTTCTAAGTAAATCAAACAGGTAGCCTGATTCCATTATTCGCAGTCCAACACTTAAACTTTACCCTTCAATTGAGTGCCCTTGGTCATTTTTTTAATACACAGTCCCATTGGAATGAGAGGTGTGAGGTAGATAGGGAGAGATAAAGACTTTAAGGATGGTTGTAAAGAGAAGTAAGAGGGAATTGGCTTCTTGATTTTGGAGAGAGAGTTAGAGTATGATATGTGTAGGAAAAGTGAGGGTGAGTGTAAATATATAGGTTAGGGAGGGTTGGAGGGGTAAAATTAGGAGAAAAATGCATGAAAATTGTGTGTTCTACATTTTCCCCACCGCGGGCCACGATCGTGGCCCTAGAAATTCTTGCATTCTTTCCTTATTTTTGTTCCTTTTCCTCATTTCAGTCCTGAGGTCCTTCCACGCCTTATAATTGCATCATCACCTCATTGTTTCCCTTGCGAAACCATTCTCATCCATTAAAAAAGAAAAGTAAGAATTCCCAAGTCATACTTATGCTTGATCTCCTTAAGGTGTTCAACTTATTTCAAATGCACACACAAACAGAATTGTAAACCTTATCTAATATGAAAGATGAAACAACTAAAAGTTGAAAATCATGGATTGCCTCCCATGCATTGCTTTGTTTACCGTTGTTGGCTGGACATTCTTTGTTTGCTCATGGTGGTTCAAATGGGTCATGTGATGGTAGTGCCATTATAACTTTCATAAACTATACTCGATCTATCATACTATGCTTCTTACCACCTTACCTTTCTTTTCATTTTCTTCTTCTTTCAAATCTTTAATCAAATTTGTGGTTGTTCTAATAAGTCCTTACAAGTATAACCTTGCTTAACTTCTTCACAAAATTCATTGCTCTTTATAGCATTCACATATTTCAGAGAATTGTTTACAACATTAGACACTTTAAATGACACCTTGTTATCCCCCACTTTCAAAGTCAATTCGCCCCCATCAACATCTATGATAGACCAGGTGGTGGATAAAAATGATATCCCTATGATAATAGGTGTCTCCACATATTCTTTTATGTCTAAGACTACAAAATCTGTAGGAAAAGTGAACTTGTTGAAAACCAAAACATCCTTGAATACACCTCTAGGATGGTGGATTGCTCTATTAGCTATTTTAACACGCATCTAGTGGGTGTTATTCAACCTAACTCCATTTTCTTACAAAAGGTGTAAGGCACCATACTTTTAAGAGCTCCTAGATCTACAAACGCCTTATCCATTCTGACATTACCAATAGTGCGTGGGATGTAAAAATCTCCTGAATCATCTTGCTTTTATGGTATTGCTATCACTTCAATGGAGTTCTCTTTACTTAACGCCTGATTCTCTAGCTTCTCTTTTATAAATTCCGTACGAGCGACTCACACTTTTAATTAATCTATTATATCTATAACTTCAGTTAATTCTACTTCCTTTGATTTCCTTATCGCTCAAATAAGGTATGGAATTGGAGGTTGATATTTCTTAATTTCAGTCAGGTTATGTTTAACTTGCAAGGAACTTTCGTTGGTCTTTCTCCTTTCTTCTTCCTCATTACCTTTAACTTGATTGGGTTTTTCTTCAACAACCTAGGTGATTACCATTATCTTTTCATTTAGATTAATATCAGTATTTTTAGGAAGGGTTCTCTCACTTTATGTCGACTACTCGCCTACTAATTAGCTCATTTGGACTTCTAAGTTGTGTATAGAGGAGGCGTGGTTCTATGTTACTTGTTCAATTTCCTTGTAGCCTCTTATGAGCATCTTCCATTCCCCCAATCTTTTTAAAATCTTATCTAATTTAGAGTCCATCGAGTTGGGTTTCTCTTGTTAGAAACCAGGTGGTCTTTGAGGTTAGAATTGTCCTCCCCTATTGGATTATTTGACTAGGAGAAGTTTAGGTGATTCTTCCACCCAGGGTTATATGTGTTTGAGTAGGGGTTGTTCCCCCCTCCTCGACCAAATTGCACTCCCATATAGTTAACTTGTTCCGATTCATGGTCTTTCATCAGAAAGCAACCAATGGTGTCATGGTTATTTTGTTCACACAGCTCACATCTTTACTGAATAGCTTTCATAGGTGCTGAATAAGAGACTTTCATATTATTTAGCTATCGGGTCAAGTTATCAATCTTAGCTTGTATTTATATGATTAGGTCAATAACCAAAGCTCCTTTTTTTCTCGCGGAGGGTTGTATATTGTCTATCCTATCGATTGTCAAAAGACAATTCTTACTAGTTATTTCCTCCAATAACTCCTCCGCTTCATCAATAATCTTCCTCATTAAAGATCGACTAGATGCCGCATTTATGGTGCCTCGTGTGGATGGGTTAACACCATTATAAAAGGTTTGCAATAGGAATTCCTTTTGTAAGTTATTGTGTGGGCACTCCTTTGCAAATCCCTAAATCATTCCTATGCCTCATAAAGTGGCTCCTCATCATTTATTGGAAATTTGTTATTTCCTATATCAATTTCATAGTCTTAGTGAGAGGAAGGTACTTATCCAAGAATGCAAGCACCAACTGCTCCTACATTATGACATTTGCGGGATTCAACGAATAATACCATGCCTTAGCTCTATCCCTTAGTGTGAAGGGGAAGAGCCTCATCCTAATGGCATCTTTCGACATTCCATGATATCGGAAGGTATCACATATTTCTAGGAAATTTACTATATGCTCATTAAGGTCCTCATTAATCAACCCATAGAATTGCACATTTGTTTTGCAACATATTCAGTAAGGTAGACTTAATTTCAATTGAAGCTGGTTAAATTGACGATCGAGTTATGCCTTGATTTGTAGTGTTGAACCTTGGTCTTATGAAGTTCATAAAGGGCTAGATTCCTTAGTTTCCTCCTTGATCAAATTCTTGTTGAAATTCTTTTGCCATAGCTTCTTCAATTTCTTCTTTTTAACATGTTGCTTGTTGAATTGCTCGTTCCAAACTGGTGATGTCAAGTGCTAAGGTTTCAATGATCTGACTTAAACTTTGAGTAACTCTTGTGTTCATACAACTGTAATGACACAAGAGGGGAAAAAATTCCTTAAACTATGGGAATCCAACTAATCCTAACTAAATCCTCGGCAACAATGCCAAAAACTTGTTGAGCAAGTTTTAATCTTATAAAGCCCTCAATATTTTGTAAGCGCACAAGTTGTAGCATAGTATATGAGATGTTGATCCTATGAGAAATTAGTGAACTAATCGAATCTTAATTTGTCTAAGGCCAAAAAGTGTAATTAAAATTACAACAAAAACTAAATAGAAAAGTAAACAATCGAATATGGAGTGTTTGAAATGAGAATTCTAAATTAATGCAAGAAATCAAATTTGAACACCATCAATTGACAATTGAGATTCAAATAAGGAATATTAAAAAACTATGAGAAAGTCGATTTATCCTGTCATCAATGCTAGCTTAATCACTTTTGTGTTAATGCGGTGTCGGTTCTACAGTTTCGAAGGGTGGATTAGTTTCTCTCGAGTTGTAATCACTAAGCCCTAAATTATAAACCCTAATTAAGTTGAATTATGAAACATGTAATCTCTCTATTAACAAAACAACCTACAATGTAGTAGTTCTTAAGCATTCTAATAAATAACTGGGTGACCAGGCCCTCACACAAGATCTCTCTCCATATAACCACCGATTTGATTATTTGCATGGTCTATTAGATCGTTTAACTCTTATTAACCAACCTAATCATTTTGCATTCAATTCACTCTCTCGATTTATTACCGAAGCATGGAATTACAACAAATAATCACAACACTTAGCATCATTAGTGAAAAAAGCAACTAAATTAACATTGAATCAAGTATAAATCCCTAAAAGAAGTTAGAACATTCTTGAACCAAGATTGATCATCATTAATTCCATCTAATACATCAAATGAATGAAATAAAAGATGAAAAGAAGGAAAGATAACTTGGAGTATTAGAGGTTGAAGCAATAGTTAAAGCTCCACTTTCTCTCTCTTCCTTCTTCCTCTTCTTTAGCTTTTTCCTAAAGTGGAAAATGGAGGTTCTCCCTTTCTTAGGTCATTTCTCTACTCTTATGTAGTCCTTTTTTCTAATTAGTGTGAAAACTAGGTTTTACCAAGGCCCAAAAGTCTGAAATAACCCACAAAAAATTAAGTTCAGGAGGTCGGTCCGCATCTGTCCTTAAGCAAGCCACAATCGTTGCCCCCAAGCCATAATCGTGGTTTACTAAAAGAGTCTCTGTAACAAGCCCTAGGTCCTCCATCAAGCTTCCTCCAAATATTCTCCGTTCTTTGATATTTCATCTCAAACATTAATAAGCACATCAAAGCACCTCAAACACACAAAATTAAAGCCCAATAGCATGCTTTAACCCATATAACACTCAAAACATCAATATCTAACCAATTAACACAATTCTAAACCCAAACATGCATGAATCAATTAATTAACAACTAAAAATATACTAAATGCCTAGTAATACATCATGCAACCTACAACTATTAGCTAGACACTTAACACAATAAGCCTATAGTGCTTCATCTAGTTATATTGCCCATTATTTCCTTAATATCATATCTTTCTTCTCAACGATACTCTTGATTTTTCAATTTAAAACCTTCACTTGGCTATTAGTTTAAGGATGATATCACAAAGCAACTTTGTAAGGCATCCTATATTTCCTATCAATTATTATAACTCTAGGAACTCTAAACCTTAGGAAGATTACCTACTTAAAGAGCCTTGCTACTACTTTAGGATCATTAATTAGGGACATTTTTTCTTCCACCTATTTAGACACACAATCCACTGCCATATGAATATATTTTCTACCATATAAAGATGGAAAAGGACAAGGAGGAAACAAACCATACAACTAAACGATCTTTCTTTAGAATTTTGTTTCCAATCATATCTTTATATCAAGGTAAGAGTTGGATGATAAAAAAAAGATTAGTTATCCATAGATGATTTTTTTTATAATCAATTTTTTATTATCTTAAAGTTGGAGGTTCTACATTATGTGAACTCTGGGAATTTCCTTATATACGAAGTTTTACCTCTTGACTTAAGTTACCAATAAAGGAAAATTTTCTTCTTAGATGGCATGCATTATTATTGGGATGAAACCCATTTGCTAAAGTTAAGCATTGATAATATCCATCAAGATTAAGTAGGATGTTTATAGGCATGTGACTATATGTGAATGGTGTTTAAAAAAACTAAAATATTTTAAGGAGAAATAAGATGCCCTCAATAACATCCTAGAAGTTGAGATATTTGATGTTTGGGAAATCGACTTCACAAGCCCCTTTCGATTTAAGGGAAACAAGTATATTCTTGTGATAATGGATTATATGTCTAAATGGGTAGAAGCTATGACATCTCCAACTAATGATGTTAAGGTGGTTACAAGACTCTTCAAGAAGGTGATTTTATAAGGGTTTAGTATTCTTAAAGTTGTAATAAGAGATGATGGATCACATTTAACTTAATGTCAATTGAGGCTCTCTTGAGAAAGTATGAGATGACTCATATGATTATTTGAGGATATCATCCTCAAAATAATGGCCAAGTGGAAGTTCTAAAGAGATAATTCAAGAGCAATCTTGAGAAGACAGTCACTAGATTGAAAATAGGATGAGGAATTAAGCTACATGAAGCACTTTAGGCCTATCATAAAGCTTATAAGACTCATATAAACATGTCATCATTCAAGATAATTTATGGAAAATCATGTCACCTTCTAATCGGATTGGAGTATATAGCCTATTATATGATTAAGGCTCTTAACTTTGATTCACAAGATGCTAGTGAAAGAAGGTTACTCCAACTCTATGAGCTTGATGAGTTGAGGCTAGATGCCTATGAGAATGCTAAGATTTACAAGGAGAGGATCAAGTGCTGGCATGAGTAAATTTCACAAGGGAGGATGGGCACTTCTCTTTAACTCCCGTCTCTTTTTTAAGTAAGTTTAATGAAATTATCTGGACCATTCCAAGTGTATAACATCTTTACCTATAAAGTGATGGATATATAAAGCTAAAAGATAGAAGTTTTTAAAGTGATTAATTAGTGATTAAATTCCTGTATAGCAAGAGATCCCATTAAGAAAGGAACAATATATGTCTTTTTCAATCCTTCCATACATCCTTAGTGATTAAAAGGGTTAAGCTTATGACCAAAAATAAGTGCTTACCAGGAGGCAACCCAACAGTCTATTTGTTTTCACCATTTAGACCTTATTGTTTTAGTGGTTTCAATTATTAGTTATTCATTTTACTTAGTGTTAATGTCATTTTATAGGTCTTACATTATTTAATCTTGTTTGATTTCTTATGGTAAGTGTTTTGAGTTAGTGCATTTTTATTTTACAGGTTTTTAAGCCAAATGGTAACAACATGCCCCTATATCCATCTTTATGTTGATTTAGCTAGAGAACCAAAATGTTTGACTCTAGAACAACCCATAGACCCCATGTAATGGTCATGTTTAGGGATAATTGCATGGTAGACCCCATCTTTATATGTGAGAAAAGCCAAATTGTAATAGAATGTGCCACTTTCATACACCCCCATACATGGTAGATTATCTACTTTATGTTTTAGAGCACACACCTAGGCAAGAACGATATAGCACTACGCTGACCCCATACTTAAGTGTTAAAAACAAACAGAACGGATCATAGTGCAAAATGAGTTGTACATGCCCCTGTGCCCTCCTCGTGTTCCAACCCTGACTTTTTATTTCCTTTACTGTGTTCTATAAATATCCCTCTAGCTATGTTCTATAAATATCCCTCTATGTAATTCTCACATTGACGTGACCTTATGTAAAGCAACACATCCTCGTGTTTGTTTGAACATACCACCTACATAATATTGCGTAAGAGTTATGGTATGCTCTATAAAAGGCATTCCCATACTATGTTTTCTCATTTTTGTCTTATCTTTCACTAGTTCTCTATGAAATGTCAACTTTTCCAACCTTATTTAGGATAGGTTAGAAATTATTTTTACACTTTTCTTCACCATTTATTTTCTAACATCATCTAATTATTTTCCTATAACACTTTTAATTTCATTATTTCAATGCATTACAAATTATTTAAAGTTTCAAATTATTTTTCATAATTATTGTCAATTAATTATCTATTATTCATAATTTTAGGGAGCAAGAAAAATGACTTATGTAAACTGTGAACTATATATGATATTCATCAAAGATGCTTAATGTGAATCATTTTGACTACTCTAGTATGTTTAATTTATAGAGTTGATTGGTGGAGTGTATATGACAACTTAAAGGATAGAAAATTTTGAATCTTATGTTATAGGATGCAAGTGATAGATAGATTATGCTAAATTATGGAAAGATGAATATAGGAATGTTATAGTCTAGGTTAACACACCTTTTAAGTGGTACATTATCCTATTTCTTATATATTACACTATGCTCTAAACCTTTTTATATGTGGTTTCCACGATTTATTTTTTATTTCTCACTTTTGTTGTTTCTCTCTTAAGGTTATGTTATTATGCATGGGTAGGGCCACCATGATCGCTTAGTAGGCCTATAACACCATCCTCATAAAATAAGGTACAAGTAGATGCATCTATATCAACACTATATGTGACTACCCCTAGCACTCACACACTAAGACAACAACCAACATAGTAAACAACACTGCCACCTCTAACTAAGCATAGGTGCTATATAAGCTATAAAAGCAATCAGACCATCCAATATGGCATTTCACCATAGAGGCATAAAGGATGCAATTTAATCTTTTTGTATAAGGAAGTTTAAGGTACGTAGTACATCAAATGGGATGTATAAAGGAAGGTGGCCTTAGCAAATGGCTTAAAGGAGATTATTTTCGTTGCTAGATGGCTCAAGTTGATCAACATTCAGAAGTCAATTTATAGGGAGCTGACTTTGGCGTTTATGTGCAACCTAAAGATCGATGACACCAAAATATCAAGGGAAGATAATTCCATTCTTAAATTAAGATTGGGAGGTGTGGACCATAACCTCAACTATAATCAGTTTAGGGTCCATGTTGGCCTATACAATAAGGAGCATACTTAGACCCTACAATCAAGTATGATATCATTAGAATAAGACTGGCTAGATACATATTCTAGGAACTACTAGCATGTGATGACCACAGGGAGACCACACTATCATAAAAATTCCAAGGCCTTGAAATTTAGATTTCTAGTTATGAGGTTTATGAATGCATTATGTGCGAGGATGGAAAACATAATAGTGTTAAGTCGTCGAAAACTCTTCTTTATATATTATTATATGTGCTAGAGGAAGAGGACGTACATGGGAATCACTTTCATCCAGTTAGTTCAACGATACTTGCGTTTGACCAACTTTGGCATCATAAGAGACATCTTGATCATTATAATGGGCTTAGAGAGCTCATGGATGAGCTTAACCTGATAATGTATAACTCCCATGCCTCCTACGATGAACATCCTATAGGTTATATGGTAGAGCTTTAAAAAGATAAGAAAGTACAACATTTTAGGATCCCACCTAAGAAGACCAAACTATGAAACCATAGCATATGTCAACTCTATCTCCACCTCTAATTACTACACAGGTAGCCCAATCATATATATCTTCATATGAAAAGCAATACATGCATTTGTTGGGTGACATCTTAATGAGGACAACATAGAATATTAGGGTAGAGGTATCACCTTTATTGATCTAATCCATGAGCTAAAACAGGATAAGGTAGATAGAGAGGAGGAGTTCGTGCATTAACTAGACAAACCTAATATAATGAAGTAGTGTCAGATAAGGCTAGTGATGAAAAACTTAAAGAGCCTACTAGAGACGCAAATATCAAAGGTATGAATGATAAAGGTTCGAAGGAGCCTACCACACCATTGAGATGTGACGATCTAAAGACTATAATCCCTACTATAGATAGAGAGATGGATGACCAAATCGATATACAAATAGTTGCCACAAAACATATGTTAGAGACCTCGAGGACTTGGTCTCCTTTAATGATCCATAGGAACTATAAGCAATAATTCCTTACGTGCCACTGCTAAGAACTCCAACTACTCCACATGATTGATTTTCTCTTATGCATGTATTTTCTTTTTATCATTTTTATATGTATTTTGAAAATTTTTCTATTAGAATTATATTTTGTCAAATTTTTTTCTAAGATTCCAATCGAGGTTTTCATGGACAAATCAATAAGATGAAATTTCATTAATACTTATACCATATCATAAATTGGGGAACTACAAGTCCTCTACCATATTTCCTTCCTTTTTTTCTCTTTGGTTTTATTGTCTTACATGTTTCACACATTGAGAAAAATGTATATCTTAAGTGTGAGGGAAGGATTCTATATATGATGATCTTATCAACTATGTCATAAAATTCTCAATATCAATCAATTCTTAAAGTTTTATTCTTTTTTTAAAAGCATACTAATGAAGATGATTAATTATGATTTTAATTGTTTTAGTGATTTAAAACATCTATATAACTAACTATGAGTGTTAATGAAGAAAAGAATTTAATTTTCTTTATGAATTTAGAGAATGAGTACTTGGTGACTATTATGATATTCTTTTTATAACATCAATATATGCATCAAGTAATTGTAACTTCTTTTGACCATTTTTGCTACCCTAAAAAAACAAATAATAAAAAAATGAATAAATGAGAATGAATAATTTCACTCTATTGGCTTCATTACAAAAGAAAAAAAAGGTTGAAGTTAAAGAATAGTGTTACTATTCATCTTAGATATATTTCTAGTTGAGTAATTAGGAATATTCATGACAAGACGTTTACTTTCGTATAAAAAAGCTAGATGACTATTCGTACAATCTCTTATTGCTCTTGTTTTATTTAATTTTTATGATTTGCTAATAAAGAGTTTTAATATGTTTAAATTTTAAAGCATTTTATATTATGTATGTTCATTTTATTCATGGATTGAATTTTGTGATTTGAGTTGAAATTTGAAAGATTATGAAGTTAATTGAATTACTTATGAATTGAGACAAGTAGTTGGTTACTTAACATTTTGATGACCTTTAAGATTGGATGAGCGATAGATGACTTTTGATTGGTATGTTTGCTTTGTATGAAATTTTTCTAAAATTGTTTCTTATTTGAGATGGAATGATATAATTGAATTGCTTGAGAATAAGAAAATGTTCAAGTGTAGGGGAGTTTCATATATGTTGAACATACACTATTTTTGGCATGATTTCACAACACCTTGCTTTTGGTTTAGATAATTCTAGAGGATTTTGATATTTTTAAAAATATATATTTTTCAAGTCTTATTTCTACCTTTTCGAGGAAAAGGGATAAAACCAATTTGGAGTAAATTTAAAAGAATTAAAGCAGGATAATAAAGCACGGCACCTTCACCCCATTTTTTTAAAGTTATGTTCTAAGATGGTTAATTCTATTTCTCCTTCACCACCCTCATATTCTACTTTTGGTCAAATAACATGGACCATACACATCCCCCATATTGGTCCCCTATATTACGAGAAAAGTTATATAATGAAGCAAATACAACACGGCTGATACAGAACCCTGTGTTAAGGTTGTGTTACTTATTAAAGAATTAGATTTTAAACTTGTAAAAGGAGGAAATAGAAGAAAGAGAGTTTTTGGGCGTCATAGTAGAGTTAGAAAGCAGAAGATAGTTAATTGGAAGCCATTTTCATATCAATTATTGATCAAAGAGAGACTAGGTTTAGAAGAAGGACAAGAATTTAGCAAGATTCACCAAAGATTCAAGATTCAAGACTCATAAAAATGATATATTATTCTTGTTTTCCTTCTTGTTTTTATATTATTATATTTTATTTGATTATAAAATAGTTGGGATATAGATTTTGGTGGGTTGGACTTTAGCATGTGATATATTGAATTAATGAATCTTTTGATTTAATGAATTTCTAGTTTTCTTTATATTATTTACGCTCTTATAATTGATTGAATTGAAGGAATGAAAATGGAATTAATTATTTGATTCATTCGAGAGATGAGTATATGGTTAGATCACAACACAGATAAAGAGGGTTAAGCATCAATGATTCAAGAGAGAATTGCAATATCTTCCTAAGTTAAGGTAAAACCTTTCATAAGAATTCATAAAAATGAATTAATACATTCTTAGGTTATCTTGATTAGAAAGAGATTTCAATTGAATCACTTTTAGGATAGGAGTTATACAGCTCTAGACATAACATAATTGTAACTTAAGAATTCTTACTAGTCAAAGAAACTAAAATTGCTCATTAGGTCAAGGTGAAGTTGAATATAGTAAAGAATATGGGAATAACCTAAATAAATTTACCTTAATCATATATTGTTTTATTCTTTATCATTGCTTCATTTTGACGTTTAGATTTATTATTTATTTTTTTAATCAATTATAATCATTAATTTATCTAATTAACTTTGCAAATAGTTGGCAATCAACTAATAGGCAACCTTGTAGGATCAACTCATATTCACTAGTGTTAGTTATAGCTTAAAACATACATAACCATTATCAAGTATGATTGAAGAAAAAATAGGCAAACAATTCTAAAAACCAAATCAAAGTGGTGATCAAGACTAAAACAATCAATAGATAAATTAAATCCAAGTAAGCATTCTATAGGTCTTTACTTTGTTTTAACTTCACTGTGTTTTAATGAATGTTTTTTATTCCTTAGAATGGTAAGAACTCCATTTTTTGTTCCTTAAAATGGTAAGAACTCTTAATATGTAATTGCGTTCTCTCTCGAGCAACACAATCCCTATCCTTATAATGAATTAACTAAAATCTCTTACTAATCAATACAACCTAAAAAGGCATCAATCTGATTTGTGAATTATCAAGATAGGTTTTAACTTACGCTATGAAGATCATGCAATTCTCTTTCAAGTAACCCATGCAACCCTTATTTTCCATATTGTTATATTAATATATAAATTATCATTTGAACTCAATATACGAATCCAATAATTGGACCCTCAACTTTCATTTCTTTAGTTCAATCAATACAAGAACATGAACGATTCTCAGAAAACTAAAAATTTCATTAAACAAAACTATCAAATTCAAAAAGTTGCATCCTAAAGTTCATCTCGTTTAGATCTATTTCCCAATCAATTCATGAATAAACAAGAAAGAACAAAACAATATCTAAAGATTAAAGAAATAAAGTAAACATCTTCATAAATCTTAAATCTTGTAATTATTTATGATTTTTGTGGGAATCCTTATTCCTATTCCAAGATTATATTTTGAATGACTTTTTCTCAGTTAATCAATGTTGAAATAATTGCAATTACATGGCGTAGCTGTAGCTAGTACCAATAAGTACTAGTGGATCCTACGAAGACAATGAATACTAGTAATTACCATTATCCTATTATCCAGTCTATGGATTTTGTTTTGATTTTTAATAAAAAGAAAATAAAACTAAAGCAAGTAAAATAAATGAGCAACGATATTAAACAAAGAATTAAGGAAGCATTAAGAAAATTATCAATATCAAAAAATTAGTATCTAGGTTTTGAATCCCCGTAATCCCTTAATAGATTGATCTCTTATTATACAATTGTTTTATTGATTTATTGGACCGTGTAGGTTCCTATGGTGTGCTCAAAACTGACCTTGAGTCTACTAATAACTAATCCTAAGGTTTTCAATTCAATTACCTAGGTTAAAGTTTATAGGATTGCTTTACCGATTTGTAAATTCCTCTGTTAGGTTTGGCCATAATCCAAAAAATTTGTGTTATTTTATCTCTAGGGTTGCAATTAACATCTTCCAATTACAGTGGATCTATTTACCAATAGAATTTCTCAATCTCTATGTATGAAATCAAAAAATGGTCTAATATTCCTGAGTTTATTAGAACATAAATAAAACATGTAATCAGATCATAATTAACAACCAAACTAATTACATTAATGAAAGAATCAAATCATATTAAAGTATCAAAATAGGGTTCATCCAACCTAAATACTAACAAGATACACATTATCGAATATGAAATCAAACATACACAAATAAAAAACAAATAAAATAATGGGATTATAATTATAAATCTCCCTGATTGTCTTTTATCAAGTATTATTATGATGTAGAGGTTTGATCTTCTAGTATGATGGATCTTTCGATAAATTATTAGTGTTTTCCACTTATCATAACCAAAATTGCCCTTTGAGAATGATCTTCATATCTAGAATCACCTCCTCAAGTCTACTCTCCTAGTTTGCCTCTGTTCATGTCATTTTATAGCAAAATGTAGGATTTTAGGAGATGCACGGGCTGATGCACAGATGTGCATCAATTCATGCATAACCAAAATCTCCAGAATTCATGAATCTGCACGGCCTGAGAGAAGTGCATGGTTGTGCATCCTGTTTACACTTCAACTCTTCATTTTTTTGTTATGCTTTCATCATAATTGTTCTCCTTTAAGTCTATAAAGGAAATTATCACTTATGAAAGTACTTGGAGTGAATTAAGTACCAATATACAATAAAAGTATAAAGTATCAAGAAAAATACATCTAATATGGTGTCAAAATATATTCAAATATCCATCTATCAAACATTCCCACACTTAAGCTTTTTCTTCCTCAAGAAAATCATAATCAAAATTATAAATCTTACAACATCAATCTGTAATCAATTTCAACCTATCCATTTTTACTCTAAATCATCATATCCTATTGAATCAAATTAACATACAATTATAATCAAATTAACTTTTCTAAGCAATATTAATAGTAGTCACATCATAATCTCATCAAAGTCCAAAGTATTAGTCTTTACACCCTCACTAAGATGTCACTCAATACAATCAAGTGCTTAGGGTGAAAAAATCAAAACTCTTAATCAATGCATAGTAAAATTCTTACTATAGGCTTGCAGTATTATCACATTTCCACCACTTATATATAAACTAGAAGCATAAATCAAAAGGTCTTATAAGGTTGTAATGGGGCTTAGGTAAGGTATGATTGGGATAATAAAAAGGATTATTTGAAGGAAATTTACTAAAAGGAACGTTACATAAAAATTATTCACAATACATATAAGTCCTTTTATTACAAAACTAATGGTACTATATACTTATTCTTTTTTTCTTCTTTTTTTCTTTTTTCTTCATTTTTATGCTTTTTTAGCATAATAATTTGAGCATCAAGTGCCACAATTAAAGAAATAATGGACCTTTCAAAATTTGCAAGCCTTCAACAAGTAAATAATGTAAACAAACTTCAAGGTTCAAAACAAATAAAAGGTCTTCAAAAAATAAGATAAAAGCTAATATGTGGGTTTAATCAATGAAAAAGGCTCAGACTCAACTTGGTTATTCCTAAAGGTAAATTTAAGGGTATGGTAATTTTCAAAGAAATAGGCTTAAACAAGTTGATGAATCTAAGTATCTTCATCATGTCAATGCTTCTAATTTAACAAATATGGCCTCAATATGTATAATAAAAGCAAGTTCTAGAATTGGTCTACTAAGAGTGATAACACACTTGAAAGAATAACAAAAACTTAATAATTTTTAATTTTTTGCTTTTAGACTCCAAAGCTCACAAAAATGATAGGTATATATGTGTAAATAATATGCAATATCATTTAACTTAAATATTTCAATGATTATTAAAAATATGACTTATAAAAGCAATTTTATTCTAATTATTATCCTTTTGCGTACCAATTCAATCAATATTCAACAATGAAACAAAGTATTCATGGATAGATTTCAACCAATTCAAGATATCAGTTCATAAAATTTAATAATCAAGATTATAATAAGCTTAAAGAAAAATGTTAAAATATCGTTAACCCCTTCCCCATACTTAAACTTGTACATTGTTCTCAATGTACACAATATAAGCATTTATGAATAAGTGAGAAGATTAAGTTGGTACTTTCCTAAATAAGACGATTTTCTAATTTATGATCCTTTTAATAGTGAGTACATCCTTGCAAAACATAAACGAAAAGGGGTGATCGCGGCTTATCATTCAATCCTAAGATTGATTCTTGAAAACCGGTCAAAATCAATTTATACCAAGAATTGCAATACAGGATGCAACCTCGGGTCGACTCTCAAGGAACC